>KQ965760.1:128871-188724 GCA_001574975.1 Gonapodya prolifera JEL478 | reverse complement strand
AAAATGCTATTTGGAGATGCTAAGGCAAGCTTAGATTCACTAGACTCGAAGGTGAAGGCGTTGGTAGAGGCAGAAAAGAAATAGGGCGAACAATTGTCCAGTCNATTTGGAGATGCTAAGGCAAGCTTAGATTCACTAGACTCGAAGGTGAAGGCGTTGGTAGAGGCAGAAAAGAAATAGGGCGAACAATTGTCCAGTCACAGAAGTTACAGTGGTGGACAAATGCGGTGTTAAATGCAGGAATTGATGAAATAATAAACATTTGAATTGTGATTCGTATCCAAAACTTGAACAATGTTGATCTCAAGTGACTGTCGCTTCTGCCAGGCAAGTTGATTGGGCGGGGTTATGACTCGTATAATTGAAATTCGGGTTTTAAATGATATTTGAAACCATATAATGAACGAAAAAAGTGTAGAGTTGAGCGGCAACGTTATCGGGCCGAGCGGTGCCGCAGTCAACAACTCCCAACACTTTGAAGCTACCATGGCTTCCTTCGTATCGAACAACCTTCCGGCTGCGCTCATGGGCCTTGCTTCTTCCCCTGCAGCAGTGGGCCTCGCTGCCGGGGCTCTTGGGGCGTCCATGTACCTCGATGCGCGACACAACGTTGTAGCCGACCTCAAAATCATTAAGTTCGTTGGCAAAGTTTGTTTTCGTTGAGTCCCTTGATCTCTAATGGGGTTCCTTGTGGCATTGAAGTCAAGGCATATCAATCGCCAAGTACATTCAACAGCAAGTAGAGTTGGGACGAAACCATTGCTTGACTCGCTTTCAAGAAAGCGTTGCTCGACTACCTGGAAAGTGTGCAATTCGTGGAAGCGACTTTCGGGAGTGGACATACGCTCGTACGTGCAGATTCAGATTGACAGGAACTTTCTCATTTCACAATTATATGTTTAGAGGCGGACAAGTCCTCCACGAGGATCGCGGCCTACCTTCTCGATAAGGTTGGAATACAATCGGGCGACACTGTTGCTTTGATGTTCGAGAACAATCCTCAAATCTTACTATGCATGTTGGGCATCTTCAAGGCTCGCTGTGTGATGGTAAGTAGTGCCGGGCGTTCTGGAGCAATCATGTGTCAGAGCATGTTCTAAGCCAAACATCACATCTGAAGACTCCTCAAAATACAAACCTGCGGGGAGCCGCTCGTGAGTTGAGGAAACGTTGAGGCAGCTTCGCATAAACCAGAATCCTCTTCTTCCTTCATAAAGTGCTCCACTGCTTACGTATATCGGGCTCTAAAGTTCTCATTTTTGAATCCGTCTACAACTCGGCCGTCAATGAAATACTTCCTGACATACAAAAGCTGGGAATCAAAATTGTGTTCTGGTCGCATACGGACGACGTTCCCAACATCAAAGAGGAGCGTCCGACCTTCAAGGTTCACTCAACACTCAGCGAAACTATACTGGAGAGAAGCAAAGCCGATTTGGACCAGCCAGAGCGCATTGCAAAAATTATCAAAGACACAAAACCAACGGATCCTGGTTCGTATGAAGACCCGTAGTCGATTTCGTCATGACCTTTAGCGTTCCTCACTGTCGATCGTGTAATCGTTCTTCATCAGCGTATGTTATTTACACATCAGGGGTAAGAAACCATGCTGGCTGATACTTTCTGTGAAAAGCGCATTGCTCATCTCTTTGTCACAGACCACAGGACTTCCTAAAGGAGGTCTCCGTGATCATTTCGCACTCATTGGTCTGCTGGCACCAAACAACCCGATTTCGTAAGACTCGAGCTCCGCGCAGATTTATCACTACTTCTCAAAACAATTATTTTAGGATGGAATTTCCCAAAGAGCATGATGTTATGGTCGGAGCTTCCCCTCTTTACCATACGCAAGCGTTCATTCCATTCATGGTGAGTTCTAATTGCATTTACGCCGAGTAAAAGTACAAAATCACTTATATAGATATCGCCTTAATGTAGCTTTCAATGAGCAATGGCGCGACATTTGTTCCGCTTCGCAAGTTCTCTGCGTCGCGATTTTGGCAGCAATGTATTGATTATCAAGGTAGCAGTTGCCACCCACGTCCTTTGATTCAAGGATATGGTGTGCGAGTAGCTCTTATGATCACGTTTGCTTGTACCAGTCACATCGTTCTGGTATATCGGGGAAATGCTTCGGTACCTCACAGTCCAACCGCCACGACCGACGGACCGAGCGCACAAGGTGCGGCGCATTGGAGGTGTCGGTCTACGGAAGGACATATTCAGAGGTAGCGTCAGGCGTTTTGAATGCTACTAAAGTGATATTTAAATTGAAGTTCTTTGCAGAATTCTTTGATAGATTTGGAATGGAGATTATTTTGGAGTTCTACGTGAGAAAATACACAATCTTTCATAGTTTGAGCTTGTTGTGATGAACGTTCTGCTGTCTTTTAACCTCGGTATTTCAGGCCGCTTCAGATGGGACGTCGTCCATTTTTCACGCATATTATGGTGGTGTGGAGGGAATCGGCTCCGTTGGTAGACGAGGACCTCTTCTTCGGTGGATCTCTGGCGGTGAGTCAATGTGGTATTGTTCAAGACCGATGAGCGCTTTATTCATATTGTCACCGAAACCAGCCCCCCGTTTGATCAAAGTTGACGAGGCGACAGAAGAGCCGGTTAGGGATCCTGTATCGGGACTGTGTATTGAAGCGAAGGTCGGAGAAGCGGGGGACTGCATAGGTCTGGTGCGTCTGCTTTGGTTTCTTTCGATGCAGTGGTGGGATTACAAAACCTCGACTTCTGGGGTTCATCAGTACGAAGTTGGAGGACCCGGTCAGCCAACATATAAGAACAATGATGCGGCGACGAACAAAAAGATCCTCCGTGACGTCTTTGTGAAGGGAGACACGTGGTGGAGAATGGGTGTGAGTAGTACATGACGGACTTCTCGTTAATGATCAAGTATATGATCCCTTTCGCCGTGTGGTTAGGACTTGCTCATGAGAGATGCGAACGACTGGTAGTGAGTTTTTTAAACTGAACCCTACAGCTCAAGCCATCACTGAGCATGGCATCACTCATCATTCAAGCTATTTCAAGGATAGAATCGGTAATTTTCATCAACGTGGCTTCACTCTGCTTACCAAACCTCAAGACACACCCTGCAATTTCTAGGGGACACGTACCGATGGAAGTCAGAGAATGTGTCCACAATGGAGGTCGGCAACCTCCTCATGGAATACAAGGGTCTCCAAGAAGCGAACGTTTATGGCGTTGAGGTTCCAGGGAACGATGGAAGAGCCGGAAGTAAGTCCCTTTGAATTGTGTGGCCTGACGCTGGCTGTTAAGCATATTGAACCGTTGCGTTCTCCTCCACGTCTACAGTGGCAGCGGTTGTGCTCCACGAAAACTCCAAAATGAGAAACAGGGACGAAGTAATGGCCGAGCTTGGACGGCATGTGTTGGATGATGCAACTTGGCGACTGTGACACACCTAACGGATCAGATTAGACGTTCGTTGTATGGGCGTCTGACATGGCAGGGCGTTGGGTGATTCATTTGCATTGGATACGTCGGACTCAGTAGTGACTCAAGCGGACTATAAATATACTGTAAAACTATGATAAGCGAGAACAGAACATATTTCGTACTACAAGATAAGTCATCTACGACTACGACGAAGGTCCGCGTACGCTAGATTCAACAGCATGCACATCGTGTCCTCCCAAAATGTGAGTCGAATTCGATAAATTCACCTAATGACTAAGTGTGATGCTAGGATGATTCTTACGGACCTTTAGACGCCATACCAATCTTTTTGAGAGTGCTGGAAGAAATGGAAGTTACGGGGACTATGAAGCATCGCAAGGTTGAGTATCAGAAGGAAGGGTTCAAAGTAGCTGATTACTGGATGCCACCAGGTAAGGCATTCTGCCACATTATGCGTTCTGTGTCGTTTGTCCAACACCTGAATATACGATTCTCAGGATCTGAGACATATGTTCGACTGACTCCTGTGGATCGACAAGCCTTAGTTGGAGGAAAGAGTAAATTGTAGGCCGATTGCCATAGCGATGTCAGGCAACCCAAGTCCGTCAGGGCGAATAAAAATCAGTTTTATTTATTCTTTATTTCCCGCTATTGGAAGGTGATCCAGTGCCAAGGTCAGGTAGGCATATGAACGGGTCAACAGGTCGGAGTGAGACCAAAAGAAGCACAAAAGTTACTGCAAAGTGCCCGAGCGCTTATGGGTATGAGTGGTGTAAGAAAGCGGGTAACGGGATTAAAACCAGGAGCTGCTAAGTCGACGAACTTTATATTTCGCGTGAGACATGATCGGACGATGAGTAAAGAGTTGGCGAACAAAGGAGATCCTTTCATGTATAAAAAAGTGTACATAGCTTCTTCCTATAAACTTTGGTCTTGCCAAAGGTCCATATCTCGCACTGTCCTCGTTCCGAAGGTTGATGGTGCCTTTGTGTATTCACCAGGACTGACATTCTCATACTGGAAGGTCGACTAAATGGCGACACGTTTGTTGTAGGAATTTGGTTGCCCAAAATGCACCCGTCGAATATTACCTGTCCCCCCGTTACCTTGCGACGATGGGACCAGTATGACCTGGACCTGTTGACCAAGCCAACTTTGGCACTCTTGCTCAGCAACATACAACATCCTTCTCCACATTAAACTCTAAGAAGAGAACGACCGCGCGTTTCGATCGGACTTTGGGACCTTGTCTCCCACCTCATAAACAAAACCCGAACGAACAACAATGGGTTTCCGACGAGATCCCTACGAAGAGTCATGTTTTTATGGTTCCATAATAATGGTGAATCTTTTCTATTCGAAAGTAACGCCAAGCTCCGGTCGAATAAAGGTTTATAACCTGATGTGAGGAACCTTCAGAGCGGCGCCCTAACATTCGAGTTCAAAAGGTGCATCTCACAAGCTCTCTCACAACCAGAATTCAGCAATGTCGCATCGGCTTCTTGTCCTTGCATTCGCCGCACTCTCGGCCTTCGCGACTGGAGGGCAAGCTCAGTCGTCGTTTGTAAAAGGCTCCGCTGAGGGATGGGCCAAAGGCGCCGTGGGAGGGGGTAACGTCGCCGCGGTCTTTCCGACAACCCCCGCGCAGCTTGTGCAATACCTCGGTGACAGCGTTCCACGTGTCATTGTTTTAAAGCAAACGTGAGGCAAAATACTTGGGTCATCGCTCTCCAGACATTAACTTGAAACGCTTTTAGAATCGACTTTACGACCACCGGCACGACTGTCACTGAAACCGGTTGTGCACCATGGGGCACCGGAGCTGGCTGCCAGGAGGCGATCAATGGCGCGAATAATTGGTGCACCACCTCGGCCCCTTCATCGTCAGTGCCCGTAACTGTCTCATAGTACGTTCCGGTGCCTTTTCTTCACCGACTGCGGGAACTAATCAGGAATGCAATTTACACTTGGCTCACAGTAATTCTGCCGGTCCGAACGGAATGACCGTCACCTCTCAGAAAACTCTTGTCGGTGTTGGAAGCTCGGGCGTCATAAAGGGCCGAGGGCTTAAAATTAAGAACGCCCAGGACGTCATCATTCAGTGAGTGCGACCGAAAATCCTCGAGCACGACGTTCGTTAGTGCTGAAAATTTTCTCTAGAAATATCGCAATCACGGACATCAACCCAAAGTACGTTTGGGGAGGTGACGCAATTCAAGTTCTTGGGTCAAGTCTTGTCTGGATCGATCATGTTTACGTGAGTATTCCGCTTTTTGAAACAAATCCCTGCAAAGTGCCCTCATCTCACCACCAATGCAAACATTTCGTCAGACTGCACGAATTGGCCGCATGCATATTGTCTTTGGTCTTACCGCAAGTCCAAGTGTTACAATTTCCAACTCTTGGATCGATGGGCGTACGTCGTGGGATACAACTTGTACGGGTGCTGGCGGAAATGGCTACCACTACTGGGGAGTCTTCTTCTCCGGAGCGGGCGACAAGGTTACGATGAAGGGCAACTACATCTACCACACCCAAGGACGGAGTCCCAAACTTGAAGGCAACACGCTATTGCACTTTGTGAGTGGAGAAAATGGTGGACATAGTTGAACCAACAGTTCATTGACACCCCTTCACGAAGGTCAACAACTACATCAATGACAATGTTGGTCATGCTTTCGAAGGGGAGGACTCAAGTAGCACTGCTGCTGCTATCGTTGAGGGTAACGGTTAGTCGACCTTGTGATCGCTGACGATTTGCCTCGCTTGTAACGGAATGCCTGACATGGTCTCTCTCAACCGCCAGTATTCCAAAACGTCAAAACCCTCTTCTTAACACCTCTCACTGGGAAGTACTTCACCGCGCCCGATACCACCACCAACGCGCAGTGCTCTACCGCGCTCGGACGCGCGTGCCAGATAAACGCTTTTGGCAGCACCGGAGGGCTCCTCCCGAGTTCGGACACATCGTTCTTCTCGAGGTTCAGCGGCTACCCATCAGTTTCCGCGGTGCCGGCGTCGCAGGTGGCGGCGTCCGTTGTCGCGTCTGCAGGAAACACCTTGTAAAAATCGACCGTTTCTGCTTTATTATGTGTATAAAGCGTAAGAAACGAAAAGAAATATGTTATGTTTGATTTCGATCACGAGGTGTGACGTGTGTCCAAAAAATTTCGTTCATGAGTTGAAACCTCCACCGACCTCCGTTAATCTGCGTACACCACTGCCGCCGCGCCTCCTGGAGGTTAAAGGCTGCATTTACGTCTATATGTGCTCACAGGATCAGGCATAACTTCAAAAAAATTTCAAGTAATCAATTTTACTCACGCGTACACCGTCACGATTGTGGTTTAATCGTCTTCTTCGTTTTTGTGCTCATATTATGGTGTGGTATGGGCCGGTTGTGATGTAGAGTGCACACAAGAAAAGCGGCACGTGGACTGTGCTCACCCTCGACATAAACTTCCAACACATCCATCCACCCCTTTCTGCACCCATTCCGATGGTTGGTTCACGCTGCATCCCGTCCATTCCTTCTCTTTTACCTTCGGACGTCTTCTGACTCTCCACTTCGGTCCTCAAACTCAATGAAACCAGGCCAAACGCACGAGAAAACAGGGAATCTGCGGGAAATACGGAACCCGTTACGGAGCCTCGCTGAGGAAGCAGATTAAGAAGATGGAAATCACCCAGCACGCCAAGTACACGTGCACGTTCTGCGGAAAGGTGCGCAAAGGGGAGGATGAATCAGGGGTCACAAGTGCCAGCCTCTGAGCCATCGAGGGATTGGATACGGAAATCTCCTTACTTTGCATGGGCTTGGAGTGGACGCCGATGCTACCGGCGGTGTCACAAAGCAGCGGCGAGGCCGTCTACATGGATGGAAGCTGCAGGCCAACACCAGTTTGCCCACCCGTTTCAAAGGACGACGAGGACGGCTTTGGAATTGCTCTCACCACTCAGAAGACTTTCTCGTTGCTTCGATTTACTGCCGCATTCGTATCACTCATTTTCTGCTTTCCTCGTTACACCCCTCCCTGTGAAACCGTTTTCCACATTGCCCGGATGTTCCTATACATGACGTCTCGTACACCAGGACACTGTTAAGCGCGGCGCTGTCGGTATTTGGACCTGCAAGGGGTGCAACCGAACACTTGCTGGAGGTGCCTGGACTGTCAGGTGAGCTTTTGCATTCTTCAGAACTCTTCACGCGAGTTTGCTTACCTCAGTGTGCGTGTCTTCCGTTCTCTAGCACCACCGCTGGTGTCACCGTTCGCTCCACTGTCCGTCGTCTTCGTGAACTCGTGGAGGCGTAAGGGTGGTATCGCGTTAGGTCGAGCGTGGGATACCATTACTGGTGGAGATGGATTGTAATGGCCCGGTTGTGAAGATTCGGGTTGCTTGCTGTCTCGGTAATCGACGAAGCTTTGTGATCTGTATAGATTTACACGGACCATTGTTGTCAATTGCAAATATTGTTGAAATCAACTATTTCTTGTCCCGTATCCTATGGCGTGGTCTGGTCTGGTTTTCTGGCATGTGAGATGATGCCCTCGGTGGTACCAGCGATTCCAAAATCGAACAACTATAAAACTTTGAATTCGCCACATGTGCTTGAGCTCGATTGATGACATTAGTCGACGTGGGCCCGTGTATTCTAAATTTAGTTGTGCCGTTGAATTTGCCCAAAGCTTGAGAGCCGGGCGAAGTCGGCAACCTTACATTAAAGTCCTGGCCCGATGGCGGCTCCTCCGTCGACCCGTGAGCTTCCTTCGTACTACCCAGCACTCGAGCAGACGTTTGCCGCCCTGGGGTTCGTCTGCTGGTCTTTTCAACTGATTCCGCAAGGTAGAGTTCCATCGATCCATCGATTGTCACGCCATTTTGCAATCTTGAACACCCCGCACATCACTTCGCACCATCAGTCATCAAAATCTATCGAACGAAATCGGTAGAAGGTTTCTCGGTGGCGATGTTGCTGCTTTGGACGTGCGTTGGTTCCGTTTGGAGAATGAGAGAGGTCGAGCAGAGATAATCATGGCGTGTTTTCTCCATCGACTGATTGAAGCGTCACTCTTTCGACCCTTGGAGGATATACGGCAGGATTGGGTCTTTCCACCTTGCTCATCATTCAGCCAAACTTCTTCTATCTGTTCAACGCGGTGACGATCGCTCAATGCTTTTTCTACGGGAGAAAGTACGCATTATGCAATGTGCTCCTTAGAAAATGTGCTGCTTGTGGTGCGGTGTTGAACCTCTGGAGCTCCGGACAGATGGACCTTGTCAAATCTTTGCTTCTTTCGTAGCTCTGATGGTTTACGGAACGGGACTAGATAGAGCTCGCTGTGTATTACGGAGTCAAGGTAAGAGCGGTATGAACCGTTAGAGTTCTTTCGAGGAATTCCAACTCGCTCGACGTCAAAGGTTTCGTCAGAACGGGGCTTGTCCGGCGTTGTCAACTCTCTCGGAGCCATTCCGCTCGTATTCGCTCTCCTTGGAACTCTTCCGCAATACTGGGAGATTATTCGTATGTTTTCAATCACATCGGTTTGATTTTGGGAACTAAAGTCGTCCCTGCAGGGCTGAGCGTGTGATTGGAGCGTGTGATTGGAATCTCTCTTCTATTCTCATTCATCGGGTGATTACAATACCGCTTTCCGTTCCCTTTCAATTACATTTCCTCTCATCCTTATTATAATCATGCGCTCCACGTAGACGGTCTCGGCGGTCTTCTCAACGCCATTTCGCTCGCTTTCCGCCCAGAGCCGTTTGACCCAGTTACGTTCCTCAACTTCTTTGCCATCACAGTCGCACAGGGAGTGATCTTCGTATTTTGGGGCTGGTATGAGAAGGTTCGAAAGGGCAGAGGCCGGGGAAATGTTGACGAGGATTTTAAGGGAGATTCAGCTGGTGGCGCCTACGTATCAGAAGCGTCATTGCAGCCTTTACAGCAGGATAATGCCGAGACAAAGCAGGCGACACAGATGATAGGCGAGGATGACAAAGTGCAAGACCACCGAACTCAATGATTGATTCATCTCGGAGAGGCTCCGGTGAAAAGATACCTCCATAAATGGTTGTATGTACATTGCAATCTTGAAACGACGATTTTAGACTAGATCTCATTCGGGAGGTAGCAGCATACATGTACTGTATTTGCAAATCGTGATAAAGCTACATGTCGACACCGCCGTCAGAGACGGGTATCAAGTCAAATCCTTGAGAACACCCGTCGTCGCTTTCCACGCGGTCTTTCTAGGTCCTTTTCAAGGCATGTGTCTGTGTGCTCACCGTGCGGCTTTGGTGATGGTGAATATGGGGTCGTGTGGATCCATGGTTTCTGGATCACTGGATTATAAGGTGACGAAGTGACGCAGGCAGGCCAATGATATTTCATTTTTTTACATCACGCGCCTTGAGTTCCAATACGTTGTTGAGGGCCTGCGCTTAAGTTCGTCGATCGTTTTTGAATGTTCTGGCACGACATCTTAAAGACTCAAAAAAACTCCCCACCCCGTGCAATCTCACTTTTGAGCTTGGTTTTACACGGTCCCGTTTCGGCGCAGTTTGAATAGTAAGAAAACCGGGAGACTGACAGACTGGACTTCAGGCGCCAAGTGGACGCCGCCGGTAACGGTGTCAGTGCTGATTTTTGCAGTGCGTGGACGTATTTCCCGCATGTGATCAACGCATGAGTGCTGAAACATATTCAGTTGAACTTCGTCTCCATGAGGTGAGCGTGAGGTTGCCGTCACCCCCGTTGTAATTTCTTTATTACCCGCGACGTGCTCCTCAACCGGAACAATTATTTGTCTACTCTCTTTTCGGTGCTCGTTGTACATCATGATGTAAGGGTTTGAACAATTTCACCCAAACGTTGTGACGTTATTGTCGAGGACTCGGCAAGTCGGAGACACACTTACCGTTCACTCGTCTGTACCAACCATATCCCATCGTCACATTGTACAAAGTTATGCGGTCATGTTTGAAGGCGGATATGAGTCAATTTGGGTGAGATGAACCCGACTGAAGAATCCGGCCCTGCAATATTGATGTTGTCCTTGATTGACACCGGGACGCCCTGCAATGTCAGTGGCACCCAGTGTCGGTGTATCATCGGAACCTAATCTGCCACCCACACACAACGCGAACACTCGTCCACTTCCCAGACGCAATCCACCGCGCGCACACTGTGGCGGAGCATCCCGTGATCGTTCTCTCCTCGCGCGTCAGCAGAGTGGCGATGAACTCGATGTCGTTGAGTACAGACGCGTGCGCTTTGGCATTGATGTCCGGGATGCGGTATTGCGCGGGAATGAGCGAGTCTCGTGTCTTTAGTTTGGCATCACGGAGTTTCTTCCAGGCCGCGTCTGCGTGAGTGGTAGACATGGTTCGGTGTAACGTAGGCTATTTCCTTGCCGTTGCCCTTTCTAATTAGTTGATCGTTCTCTTTTTCGTTATTTAACGCCGTACTTTTCCACCAATTCCGGCCAATACTTCTTCGCCACCTCTGGGTACTGCCTGTTCACGTCAAAGTACACTCCCGTCAGTCACCGCAAGCACATGCACACCATCCCCCACCGCCCACCGCCCGCAGCGTACACTCACTTTGTCCGATTCAGCATCCACCGTTCGCCCAAATCCCTCAACTCCTCCCCGTTCCACGACGAGTCCGCGTCCGTCACGAACCGTTTGTCGACAGGTACCCCGGCGGCGAGGAGAGACGAGAGCGGGAGTTGAGATAAAGGCGTGGAGAAGTTGGGCATGAGGAAGTAGGGGAGGGATGTTCTATTCGTGGATTGCCAGGGGAGGTCGGAGGTGGGAGTTAGGGGTGTTGGTTGGGGCGGGAGGTGGGGAATGGATGATGAGTGAGATCGAAGGCACGTGCAGGATGGCGTTAAGCCGTCAACACCAACCTCCCCCTCCTAATTTGCCTCGTATCCACTCTATGTGTGGTCGCCCTCGCCGCGCCATGTGTGAACAGTTCCAGTGGCAAACCAATATTCGCCACGATCGTGCCCGGGACAGGCGGAGCGTCGAGCCACGTCCCGTCGTGCCGCTGGACTTGCAGGCCGGGTTCGTCCTGGTGGGTGGGAACCGGGGGGGGGAGGGGAGGCCGTTGATATGAGATGACACGGTCAAAGTGCCCTCGCGGGTGGAGATAGAACCCAACCAGAGACAAAGACGAACCTGCACCAACAGCGTCAACCAACTCCCCGCATCTCTATGCGGTCCAATCCCCTGCACGAACCCTTCCGGCTGATTCCTCTCCTCTTCCTCCGAAAGCGCCGGGTAGAATGCCAGCTTGGCGAACAGGAACGGCGGGTTGTCGACGAACAGGCGCTGGATGTGGGACTCGGAGCAGCCTAGGATGCGCACGATGTGGCGAAAGAGGAGGAGTGAGGTTGTATGGCAGGTTGTGAAGTACCTATCGGCAGTGGGACGTCAGCGATGCCCTGGAGGCTAGAGGCTCTTCGCAGAATAAGTACCGTTCGATGGGAGCGCGAAAGTTGGGAAGGAGAGCAGGGTCAGGCCACCGGTTGGGACCCTCGAGCACGCGCTGCCAGAGTGGTGCCGATGGGTCCTTGATGTGACATGAGTGGGTGGCTCTGTGAGCTTGGCCGGCTTCGCCGGGACGGAGCACACCACTCACAGTGACTTCAGCCTCGTCAAACCCAAAGTCCAAGTTCTCTCTAAGGTTCTATTCATCGCGTCGTCAGAACTTCCCCTCTCTACAGTACGAAGTGCAAGTCCCGATCAACGTACACTTTTGAACTGGGTCACTTCCCCGCACAAATGCATGTACCCCCGAAAGTGCGGGTCGTCGCGGGCGTCGAGAAGTAGTTTGGTGGCGAGAGGGAGGGCGAAGAATGTTTTGGCGGCTGAAGTTTGAGGTATGGCCGCGCTTGGACAGGAATTGGCTTCAAGAACCGACCGGCCCCCAAAAACGCACCACCTATCGCCTCTTCAATATCATCCTGGGTGATAGCGCCCTTGATGTACTGCCCAACAAAAACGATCGCCGTGATGAGCTGCTCTGTCCAACGAAACCGTCAAGCACAACCACAGGCCAACGCACGAGAAACCCATAGTCAAAAAGCGCACTCCTCAACGCATCGTAGAACTGCTTCTCGTCTTCCGGGTTGCCGGTTTTGAGAAGGTCCAAGTCGACGAGCGGAATATTGTCGACTCCAGGTGCTGCACCTGGCTGGAGCTCGAGTTTGGTGATGGGGATGGAGCTTGGAGAGACGGATTGATGGACGTCCGGAGATTGGGGAACGGTCATCACGAGATTGAGTGGCGGGACGAAGGAACGTGAAAGGAGGAAGGTTTTGTGGGGATCGGCAACTGTAGTTCCGGCAGCGATCATATCACGCAATAAAGTCACAGGGCGAATAGCAAGCCAAACGAGGTTTCCTTATGGCGGCGAAAGAATTTCAGTTTGAGCCGAAAGACTTCCCAAAGGCATGATGCATGAGCTGGTTTCAAGGGACAACAGAAAGATCATGTCACAAGTGAAGCGTATTTTTTGTGACTGGGGAGACGCAAAACACTATCCATGTTGGCACGGCAGAGACACCGTCTGCAGCTAAGCTCCCAGCCCAAAGGCACAGACGTGGCCCGTGCACGAAAAGAAACATCGGACCGCAGCCCACACCGTCTCACACCGCGATCGATGTCGGCGATCGATTCGCTGCCCACTCCGCCCGAATGGAGCGCGGACTCGCTCACACGACTCAAGACAACGCTGCAGAGTGCGTTGAGTCACGCGCACGCGAGTGGAGGTGGCGCAGACGCGAGGGTCGCATTCGCCCGCGCAACGGATGTCAGAGACGCGCTGATCACGCACGCACGGGGACTGACGACTGCGCTGCTGGGGGTGCCGCGCAAGGACAAGCAGACGAGGGACGAGCTGCTCAAGTCCGGTCAGTCTCGCACTTCTCGCGCTGATTTCTCTCCATTTTCAACTGTCGCTGAACTTTTCCCCTCGTTTTCTATGCCACGATATCCCTGGCGTCTCTCTTACTCTCCCATCGCCCTCGCCCCAACCCCACCGCCCACCAGGCACAATACTCCTATCCGACTCCCTCCCCTTCCGCTGCAACCCCCCACTCATCCAATCCATCCTTCCCCTCTCCGACCTCCTTTCCTGCCACGAATCAATCGCCGCGGCCCTCATCCGCGCTGCAATCGACAACCAGGGCAGACTCGGCGGTCGGTCCCTTCTCGACACGGCGGTCATCCTGTGGCACGCGGAACGCGCACACGCGATAGAGTGCTTGGAGTTGGTTGTAAGGGGTGCCTATGCGCCGGAGTTCAGAGGGACGGCGGTCAGGAAGGCCTTGAGGAAGTTCGCAGTCGAAGTATTGGGTCTCCCCGACATTGCCGAACGCTCTAACGCAGCAGACGACGACGACCTTGCAGCTCATTACGCTGCCGCTCCCTCGACCTTCTCAGTCGCTGGGCCTTCCGGAACGTCGACGTTCTCTCTCCCAACACACCTCCTCTCCCTCCTCCCAACACTCCAATCCTCCATCAATGCCACCTTCACATTCCACCTCCAACCTGCCCAACCACTCCTCGCCTCCGCATCCGCCTCCGCCTCCACAACCGCACCCCCGATCCCACCCCACCCCGTCGAAACCGCCACCCTGCACGCCTCCCACCTCACCGTCGAACTCAAACGCGTCGCCTCCCTCCTCACATCCCTCTCCCTCTCCAACGCGCTGCCCCTTGCATCCCTCCTCGCCACGCTTCGACACCTCAAAACATGCACCGCCGAGGACCCATCCTACCCGTCCCTCTTCGCGGCGGTCTTCGCCGCGCTCCGCACGACCCCCGGGATGCACGAACTGTCCAACACGGCTGCGATGGTCGAGGCAGCGGTGAGAGAGGGACCGCTGTTTGTGAAGGAGCCGGAACTGTTGAAGGAGGTTTGGGTGGAGTTGGAGAAAAGGGGGGAGTGGAAGTGGGATGGGCTCAGGGCGGGGCTGGGGCTGGTGTGGATTGTGGCGGCGAGGGTTGCTGCCGGGGTGAGTCTCTTCATAACTCCGTTTCGTGGTCAAGTTCGGTCAGTCACGAGTCATGGTTGGACTCACATGACCACCAGCCACCAGCCCTCCCCTTACACACCCACACCTCGGATCACCTGACCTTCCTCACGAACAAAACGACGCCCTTCGTGGACGCCGGCGGCCTGTCCTTCCTCCGGATCAACCTCCTTTCATTCCGACCCTGGCACTGGTCCTGCGACGGCGTGCTTGACCCTCCCGCACCTTCCCCGCCCCTCTCAGCGCCCCCCGTGAGGGTGAACGACGAAAATGACGTTGACACGGACACGAGGGCGGTTATATTGGCACTCGTGGATGATTGGACGGTGGGCTTTATTGCCCGCGCGGGAACCGCGATACACAAGGCCCGCCAAACCGAAGAAGACCCCGCCCCCGCCGGTCCCGCCTCTACACACGTAGACGCCCGCGGGGGGTCGCGGTTCGGGTCCGGTTTGGGCTCGCTCCGTGCATCGACCCCCTCGGCACCGCCCGCTTCGGCTTCGGCTTCGGCGCCCCGCACGCCCCGAGCCGACTTCTCGTCCCTCCTCCTCATCATCCACACGCTGCACCGCGGGCGCCCCGACTCGGCGGCCACATTCTGGCGCCACCCGAGCTGCGCAGGGTTCCTCTCCCACGCGCGGGACACGACGGGGGCGAGCGCGCGCGCGGCGCTGTTTGCGGCCCTGGCGGCGCTTTCAGAGGGACCCGTGTGTGCAGGGTGGGGACACAGGTACTTGTCGGACTCGGACGCGAGGTCGTTTGGGTTCGGCAGCGGTGGAGGAATGGGCGGTGGCGGCGGCGGCGCGCACCAGCTCGTGTCGTGGCGCGCTCTAGCCAACGCGATCGACTACTCGGTCGAGAACCTCCGCCCCGCGAACGAGGGGGGTAGAGGGACCGGGACGTACGACATGCCGCGGGCCGAAGTGCGCGTGTTGTGCGCGTTCCTCCACCTGTTGCGCACAGTCGCGGGGTGGCATGCCCCCGCCCGTGCCGCGTTGGCGGGGTATGCTGATCCAAGGTGGCGGATGGCAGATCGTTGCGTCGCCCTGGCCGTGTCCCCCGCCCCCGGGGTCGTGAAAGCGGCCGCAATGGGAGCCGCCGCGGGGCTGGCGAGGGGGTTCGGAGAGGGTGCGGCCGAAGGTGTGTGGCGGGCTCTGGAGGCTACCGGGGTTGTGAGGGACATCAGGACGGATTTGGAAAGAGAGGCCCAGGAGGGGACATGTGCTGTGACGTCGGCCATGGTTGATTTGGTGGGCGTGCTTGTCAGGGCGACCGCGAATGGGAGTGGCGTGCAAGGGGTTTGGGAGACCTTGGGTGTGGGTAAAAGGGTGCCAGGTGTGGGGCCGTATGTGGAGCTGGTTTGTGAGGTGATGGTCAACGTAAGTGTTGTGTGGATTTATGACATGTGCCAGTGCTCACCACCGATAACGCAAAACGCAGGCGAGGCGACGACCATATGCCGATCCAGCAGACATGTGGCGCCTGCTGTACGCCTGCACGCGGTTTCTCGAAGCGTGCTTGGACACTCTGGACCTGCGGGACGTGGTTGCCGCGCGTGAACTCGCCAGCATGGCCCTTGTCGCGCCCGAATCGGCCCCGCAGCTCGGCGGGTTTCCCGGCCCCGCCCTGTCCGACATGGCGCTGGCGGCGATCCAGTCCGCCATGTATAACCCCGGATTCACCATTATGGTGGCATTATTGAGTGGACACCGCGTTCTGGACGAGCTGTGCGAGATTGTGGCCACCTCGCCAGTGCCGGGGTGGATGGGCGTCGAGGCAGTTGATGCCGGTACCGCCGGAGGCGTTCCCCCGGACTACGGCCCCGCCGTGTTGAGGAGTATGAGAGTCATGTGGCGCGCGTTGCAGTTCGAAAAGGTGTTCCTCCAGCATGTTGTCCCCGCCGTCAGGGACACGGTGGCTGCACGTACGGCAGGTGGGGTGGCGCCCGGGTTCGCCCCGCCTGTGCGCGTGCCAGCAAATTTGCTCACCTTACCGCAGCTACTGCTCATCCGCCGTGCTGTTGTGCCTCGAATGGCAGCCTTCGTCAATTCGGCAACTAGTCGGGAGCTCGGATGGATCGCTGTCAAGATCCTCGATTACTTGTCCGCCACGCAGGTGTTTGGCGGAATCGGAAGCGATGCGGTCGGGATTGGTGGTGCGGAGCCCAGATTGGTCGGTGCCGTCCGCATGAGAGGGAACGTGCTGGTGCAATTGCTGCAGACGAGCGAGGAAGCCAATGCCGTCATAGCCGGCGTTGCGGACAGGTTGGCGGTTGCTCAGGCAGATGGGGAGGAGGACTGGATTGAGGATGAAGGGCAGGTTGGGGAGGACGGTGGTGGATTGTTCCAACCAGAGGAGCATGATGGTGGAAGTGGGAGGGATGAGGTGCTTGTGGAGAGCGTTGAGTTTGTGGACACGTTAGAGCAGGTGGAGCGCGAGGCCACGGAAGTGCGCCTGTCCAAGACTCTCAGAAGGGCAATTTTGGACATGCTCTTGCGGAACCTCGCCGATCGGCGCTTGTATCCGTCCCTGGCGCACTTCTTGCTCGGCTTCGATACATCGCAGAACGCACGAAGGCTGGCGCTGGGTCCGGATGATAGCCCGAGTTGTCTGCATGTCATAGTGGATCAATTGAGAATGGGGAGTGCCTCAACACAAGGGGACGTGGGGGATGCGCCGACTGGCACGGAACCCCTGTGGATGAACCATCCGTCTCTCGCCGAGCGCTGCTACCACTTGCTGTACGTGCTGTGTGCGGAGAAGGCGACTTCGGAGGCCACCATGAGGTACTTGAGGTCGATTGGGTTCGTGGGGAGCCAGCTCCCGTTCCTTGGCGTAGAACTACCCTCCTTATCAAACCGCCGCCCTGGCATCCACCAAAGACTACATGGCGCACCGCATGCAACAGACGATATGGCGGAAGACGTGCTTGTGTCAACGCGACGGTTGGACGACAAGTGGGGTGTCCTATCTATGGTGCATTCCAAGGCGTGGTTGCTCAAGTTGGCTGTACTGGAGGTGCACTCTTTGTCCCTTAAGGGACTGCAGAGTGATGCGGAGCATTTGGTTAAGGTGGGACGTTCTTCTAATCGAGACATTATGTAACGAAATTTAGTGCGAGAGTTATCACCAGGGTTTCTTTGGCAAATCAACAGCAAATGAATCAGCAACCCTGAAGAGCGGAATGCAATTCTTCATGGAGAACCCAACCACAACGAGCAACGACATTACAAGCAACTTGGTAGTAACACTGCTGGACTCGCTGGACCTTTCCTTCTCCCAACCAGACGCACCAGCACGGTCGGCGGGCGCAGATCTCGCACGATTTTTAAAGATGAACGACCGCGGGTGCTACGTGTACGATCTTGCATCCGTGCACGCTTATATGATCGCTGAAAAGCGGCAGGCGGAGACCCAGGGCGGTATGCTGGGACAACAAAGGGACGACCTTCAGGAGCAGATCAGGGTGATTTTGTATGACGTGCTGCGGAACAACTTCGTCCGAGAGGATTTCTTCGCGCGATGTCAGATCCTTGCAGCATGGAGAGAGTTGGTGGAAGTCATTGTGGCACCTGAAATACTAGACAGCCTTGATCGGCAAGCAAAAGAAGACATTTTGGTTGACGTCTCGGAGCTTATTGTGCGGAAACTGGAAGACCCCGGCACTGAAGCGAAGATGACCTCGGCACTCTCTGCGACACTCGCAGTTGTCGTGTCGCGTCTTGGAGAAAACGGGCGTTTGGATAAGGGAACTACATCTTCGGAACATGTGTTTGGGCAGCCTAAGGCAAGGGTCCCCGCCGACATTGTTGTCACAATGAGCGAGCAACTCATTCAGTGCTTGGAGAACCGCGAAAGCACTTCGCCCGAGTTTAGAGGCAACCTCTACACGGCATTAGTGTATCTTCTCAACACGAACCGGGAAGCAGAGCTTGGTGACGGCGCGCGGCGACTCATGGGAGGGTGGAATACTCTGCGAACAATCATGGATGATTGTGACTCTCCGGAAAACTGGAGCTTGACTGCGATAAATCTTTTGGAAGTATTGACGTCGCGAAAAGGGAGCAGCAGCGTTGTGTTGCGTGCGTTGTCGCGGGCGAACTATCTTCGAAACTTTTTGCAATTTGTGAAGAGTAGCGATCAGGCTATGTGCACGTTGCTCCGGAGCGAAGATATTGGTAAGAAATGCTCCTGGTCGTCATCGGAGCAGCCTTGGTTCTTACCTCTGCCCTCAGACGGCAAGTCGCTTGCCCCACTTTTCCGTTATTACCAGATAATGACACTTCTGCTGAGACTTACGACTATTTCTGGAGGACCTGAGAAACTTTTGGAGGCCAATCTGTGTGAAATTTTCGCCGAAATTCGGTTCGTTGATCACAGGGTTGCATTTGGGGCCATCTCGGGGGATTCTGTGACAAACATGGACTTGCACCACAACTTGATAATGCCAATGTTTCAAGTTTTGAATGGTGTTTTAGCGGCGAAGGCGGAAAACCGGCACTTTGTGGAGAAGGTATGCCATTATCAACAGACGCCATGGCTAAAAGCACACCAGACTAAACTTTAGAACCGTTAAGTGCTCATTGTTCGTTCAGCGTCACATTGAACTCTTTAGTTCTATACTACGCGACGCTCGCCCCACGGTCACCATGACATCGCTGGCTGAGCTGGACGAAGTGACTCGCTTCCTCGCCAACCTTTCATCGAACCGGGAGCTTTTCGGCGCTGTGGTGAGTACTAGATACCAGAAGTGATGGTGGTAGTTCGTTCGACGACAAACCAATTCGAATTGTTGGCTGTAAATCTTAAGGTGCCTGGCCAAGGACGATTGGGGGGCTTAGTCTTGGGAGATCTCATCCTCGGACTCCTTTCGAAATATGCGGAGAGTGTGAGGTGGATCTCGACGTTTACTCCTACAGATCAGGAGGACACTGAACGAGGTGAGAATTAAAATTGATCTTCGCTGTTGCCACTGTGATTCTGACGGCCCGATCCAGAGCGGAAAAATGCGCAACTCTTCGCTGATAAGGTTGTACTGAATTGTCTTACGTTCTCACGGAGGGTTGTTGCGGAAATGGCGCGAGGTAAGCGAGAGGCCCCGTGTTTTCTTGTTGATTTGTGATGGACCTAATCTTCCCCCAGATGACTTTTTCATGCCTCTGTTCTCGTTTGCACTTGATGAGACCCGAGTCGGATACACTGGCTATGGCGATAACGGTAGGTGATACAATGGAGCTCTTTCCTTTATCACATTTTCTGGACAGCTATTTTCCCATCAAGGCCCAATATCTCGCCCATCAACACCGTCGCTTGGAACTTTGCTCGCGGTGGTGCGGTCCGCCACCTCTCGCCTGAAGGCTCTCTCCTTCGAATATCGGCATCTCAACTCCCGGGAAGCGGAGTTCGAAGGAGGTCGGTCTTTTGATGGATTGGAAATAAAGGAGGTAAGGCCCATCTGTGACGTCGCATAAATTTTAGACACTTCGAGCATTGTGACGTTTTGACATCCGTTTTGATCAGATCGCCAATGAAATAACCGATATTGGTCGCATCAACCTGGACCCAACCTCTTCAATGCAGTCTCGACAGACCGTTGCGTTTAGTGGCTTGAAGTCCATGATCTCACTTCGCGTTCGTTGGTTGAACGAGTCTTTGTGTAAGTCGCAAAAATGGCGACACGTGTGTTTTATCAATCGATAACAATCCCGTCATGAATGTTTCTTTGATACATAGACACACTCGAACAAGCCTTGTACCTCGTACTCCGTCACCTTGTCTACTACTTCGAGGAGTACAAACCTTCATTTGATGGCGAATTGAGCTCAAGTCTCGCCAATACCCTCCTTTGGCCTCCCCAACCCACCTCTCTGTTATACAATAGCGGAGGTCATGCGACGAATCCGACCAAGTCCGATCTGGAACGAGTGGTCGGCGAATCAGTGAGACCCACCGCATATGCACAGAGCTCACTGACTATGGTTTTGGAAGAGCTTTCCGTGGAAGAAACGGTGCGTGCCATTGGCAGCGTATTCGGGGGCTATTTTCTCTTACTGACATGGCCCGTTTGACCCCGTCGCAACTCAGTTGTCTCACGTTTCGGATCTTCGATTCAAACAGTCGCTTGTCGGAAATAACACCCTTGCAATCGAAGCAGTGGTTTCGAGGGCAGCAAAAAGATACCTTTCGAATGTACATTACTAGAATTTGTAATCATACAAAAATCGCTCGAGTTTTCCGACGTATAAATATATCAGGGCAGTGTTACTATCGTCCGGTCTCGGTCGTTGCCGCGGCATCTTCCTTCATCGACTTCTCTGACTCTTCGGTTTTCTCCTCGGCTGACCGGTGAACCGTGGTAGTGTCCATGCTATCGGCACGCTCAAAGTTCGACTGCACTGCATCTGCATCTGCTCCATGAACTGTAGAGAGGCTCTGGCTCGGCCCGAGCGCCATAATACTCGACAACGGGTTCATAACTTTCGACAGCTCAGCCACGGGCTTGCTCCAGTTGGAGGGGGCGTTCGTGACAGCGGCGGGGCGGAGGTCGAGGACGTCTCTGAGTTGTAGTGGTGTCGGATCAGACAACAGTGGGATAAGCGTCTTCGCAACACGGAGCACGCAGGAAGCAGAAAGGACTTACAAGGGAAGGATTCCGAAGATTGAGGTGCTCCTGTGAATTTGATTGGAAGTTGATGGGATGTGATGTGTCTGTGAGACTGAAGAAAATATTCTCCTGAGCGCGGATCTAAGCACACATTCCACCCTGTTGTCCAGCCATCTCTAAACACCTCTTTCAATTGTACAGTCTGACCTGGAGATAATGCCAGCTCGTCGGCGCTTGTTGGTTGATACTTGGGTTGATCAATTAAAGTCAGTGTCCAACTCAGAAATTCTGAATCGTAATTCCACACACCTCAAGAGCAACGACAAGCTCAGGACCAAGATACGCAACGCTCTGTACGTTGACAACACCCAGACGAGTTGCTATTTGTGCAACTAACCAGTGAGGAGGAGCTCCCTTCAAGGTGGAATAGCGAGAAAACGAGTTTCAATTATTCAATCCGATACCAGGTCGTTCGTAGGCACAGCTTACAGGCATGGCAGAGTACCTGCGTATGGACCCTGTCAGAGAGCTGGCCCTAACTGCCATTGGCGTTCTTATTTCCTCAGCCTGTGTAGAAGCTTGAGTGGGAACAAAGGAGAACGATGATGGGGACCCAGGAGATCCTGAAAGTGTAGTAGACTTGGCGATCGAATCCACGCTGGTAAACCAATGTGTTAGTTGGGAAGACGACGCTCGACTCTGAGTATCTGCAGTCAAGATGGGGGGCATAAGAACGTAAGACCCAATCCATATGAGCTGGATAGACACAATCATTTCTCACCTTCGTCCCCGCTGCTTCGGTTAGACCGCTTCCTCGCCAAGTGCCGCCAGACAGAGAGCCCAGCACAGACTATGACAACCACCACAGGGATGGTCATGTAGACTGGCAGCAAACTTGTTCTATCTGTTGATTGATTTGGAGGTTGATTCGATACTGTTACATTGATAGGTGTTGTCCAGTTCGTGAATTCGTCGGAATCCTCGCAGACTCATACCTACCAGGAGAGTTCACGTCACTAGTAGTCAGCGAGGAGACTGTAGTTCCATTGGATCGTGAGGGACTTTGGGAAAACGTCGTACTAGCTCGCGTGAGTACAGTCGAGGGGACAATTGAGGTTATTGAGGTTGTTGTGAGTGTCGTAGCAACAGACTGCGGAGTGACGGATGAAGTTCCAGCCAGAGACTGAGTCGTTGGAATGGGAGCAACAGGTGGTGGTGACGGTGGTGACGGTGGTGACGGTGGCGATGGTGGCGGCGCAAAGGTCGCTGTCACGGATGTGTTAGATTCAACTGTAACCCGAAGTTGAAGGGATTTCAGATCACAGAATACTTGCCTGCAGTGGAGGTCACGCAGCTTGTTGCGGTAGGGCTAAGCTGTACGTAGCCGGGATGGCACTCTGGTGACCATGGAATGCGAATTACTCTTGAGAGGGGGCACAACGAAGGGATCAATGGAACTCACCAATCGCGCAGGCACCACCGCTACAATATCCCCATGCATTACTTGTGTCCGGAACCGTGCAATCGAGGCACGACGCCCCACACTAATGCCGACAATGAGCTTGAAATATGAAGTCGACGCTTTGGTCCGGCATCCGTCAGCTTACCGCGAGCACAGCAATGTCCGGATTCTGACACGCCCCGGTCGTATCACCACAGCGATGGTACCACGATGAATCCGAGCATGTACTGAAGTCACAAGTGTTCCCAGCTCCACAAGTTCCTCTGCGTCCACGAACGGAAATCAAATTCCATGACAGTATAATGAACTGAGCAGATGTCTCACGGTCCTCTGCACCATCCAGTCGGGCAGACAATCCAGTCCAACCCGATGCACCAGTTGCCGCTATACGATGCTTTCAAATGGGATCCACACGTCCCATTCACCGAGGGCTGGTCGTACGCCTCAACGTTGATAGAAATGACACTGAGGACACAGACTACTGCGACTGCGACGTCTGCAGGTTGATATGTATTGTAGATCGAATCGTTTCGTGGACACGCCCGCAGATTCAGAGAGCTTGCTCACCGTGACAGTTCCAGATATGAAATCCTCGAGCGCCACTCACTGGGTCCATGTCGTGTGCTTGTGGGCAGCTAGACCTTTCTGGCGACAATATATCAAAAGGGCTTTTGCTCCGAAGGTTACGGCACAGGGAGAGGGGGTCACCACCAGTCGGAAAAACATCACCGGAGAGTTCGGATATCAATAACATATTATTTGCTCTTTTATGCCACTCTAATGTGAGAATGGCAGATTTAAGGCTCAAAGGTGTTGAATCGGTTCGTGCCTCGAAGCGTGGCCGGGTAAATAATATGAGTGTGTACTTTCTTCTTTCTCGTGCATCCAAAACACAAGTAAGAATACGAGAAACCCGTGCCGGACTTTCGGCAGTTCTGAAATACCCTGTGACGCCACGGAGCACAGACCAGTTTAGACTCTGATTAAGAGCGGATGCCATCTCGACAGACCGCTGCAGTGACTGCAAGTCCATGATCTCACTTCGGGTTCGTTGGCTGAATAAATTTAGATATCGCACGTTTCGGATCGTCGATTCAAACAATCGCATTTGGAATCAACAGCCTTGAAATTGAAACAGTGGTTTCGAGAAGATACCTTTCGAATGTACAATTGCTAGAATTTATAATCATGCAAAGATTCGATACTACTGAAGTGAGCATACATATATAAATTATCAGCGATGATGGGGGTTTGGTGCCATTCATCGACTTTCTCTGGCTCCTGGGATCCCGCCGCGGCTGACCCGTCGACCGTGATAGTGTCCATGCTATCAGCACGCTCAAATTTCGACTGCACTGCATCTGCATCTGCTCCATGTGGAACTGTAGAGAGGCTCTGGCCCGGCCCGAGCGCCATAATACTCGACAACGGGTTCATGACCTTCGAAAGCTCGGATACGGGTTTGCTCCAGTTGGAGGTGGCGTTCGTCACGGCGGCGGGGCGGAGGTCGAGGACGTCTCTGAATCGTGGTTGAGATGATCGTGGGATAAGAGTCTTTGCAGCACGCAGCATGTAGCTTCGACTTACAGGGGAAGGATTCCGAAGATTGAGGTGCTCCTGTAAATGAAATTGGAGGTTGATGCGATGGGGTGTGTTTGTGAGACTGAAGAAAATACATTCCCCCAAGCACGGATCGACGTACACGTTCCACCCTGTTGCCCAGCCATCTCTAAACACCTCTTTCAATTGCACAGTCTGGCCTGGAGATAATGCGAGCTCGTCGGCGCTCGTTGGTTGGTACTTTCATAGACGGTGATCAAATACAAAAACGCAAGAGATGGTCATGACAAACTTTGGGATCCCCAACTGCATTACTAAATACCTCAAGCGCAACGACAAGCTCAGGCCCAAGGTACGTGACGCTGTGCACGTCCATGACGCCAAGACGGGATGCAAGTTGGGCGAAGAGCCAGTGTGGGGGAGGGCCTTTCGTGGTCGAAGTTGAATAGCAAAAAACAATTGACAAATGTATTCAAGTTGGCACGAAGAAGCCCTCAAGCTCAAGATACAGGCATTGTGTATCTCCTTATCGACCCAGTCAAAGAGCTGCCCCTGACTGCCATTGGTGTTGCTATTTCCTCAGTGGGTGGAAGAGCAAGAGCTCGAGAGGACGAAGGGGAGAAGGAAAGTGAAGGTGCAGTCGCGGACCCGAACGATCCCAAACCTGTTGAAGACTTGGAGATCGTGGAATCCATGGTGGTATTGAATCCGGGCGTCAGTTGGGATGACGACGCGCGGCTTTGAGTGGATGCGCATACGTTGGGAATAGATGGTGGTGAGGAGTTCTAGATCAAAGCCACGGGAGACTGCCGTCTCTCACCATCACCCCCATCCCTGCCGCTCGACCGTTTCCTCACCACGTACCGCTGAACAAAAAGTCCAGCACACATGAGAGCAATCACAACGGGTACGATAATGTAGACTGGCAGCAGGTTCGGGCCGGTTGAAGGTTGATTCGACATGTGTTGGTTAGTCGGTATGTTCACTGCCGTGTACGCGACGTAGCAGTGGTCGATGTTGTCAATTCCAATTTCCACGGAACCCTCACCACCGTGCAAAACGAAACAAAACTTACTCTGAGAGTTCACACCCACTGTAGCCGAGGAGGAGATGGATGGTGTAGGATTAGGTTCGTTGGAAGCTGCGCCGACGCCGATGGTTTGGGAAACCGTCGCCGCAGCAGTAGCAGTTCGAATGTCGGCCACTGGCGCGGTGGATGCGCCGGCGCCGGCGAGAATTGAGGTTGAGGTTGGTTCTGAGCAACAGTCACCGGAGTGACTGACGACGTTGGGACCGTGGGCGCTGGAGCTGGAGCTGGAGCAGGAACACCAGGCGGCAGAGGCGGAGGCACTGCTGGTGGCAAAGAAGGTGGGGGTGGGGTTGTGCTTACGGCCGGCGGTGGGGGCGGTGTGGGCGGTGGAACTGATGATCAGCTGTGCCCTGAACTTTGAGACACTTGAAAGAGCAGAGATACTTGCCTGAGGAAGAAAGCACTCAGCTCTTTGAGGAGGGGCTGAGCTGGACGTATCCGGGATAGCACTCTGAGGATCAAGGATTGTGAAGTCGTGGCAGTGCAGGTCGATCAATTCCCGTCGCAATATCAAGTATAATGGTGGTAAAACGCGACTCCGGGGCAAAGAGCTGTATCGTCAATTCCTCGTTGTGGTTGTAAAGCTCCCACGAGAACCTGAGCAACCGAATGGCTTGCCTGACCATCTGTTCAGGCAAGTTTGGTGACCACCGGCCCGAACAGGCTCTTGGCAATCAAGTCAAGCGTACGAGGCCAGCCGTGGATCAGGAATCCATGTTGATGTAGATTTGACATCGGCGGTGGTCAGTGATGGTTTCTTCCCCCCCGTTGGGCTCCTTTTGGGTGAAGCAGCCGGAGCAGGAACATGGCGTCGCGCATGACGTGGCATTTGGGGTGGGGACAGCTGATGGTGTGGTTCAAGAGGACCACGACCTGCAGGCTGTTGAGAGGGTCCAAAATGCGGAGAGAATCTCGCAGTGTGGCGGCATTGTCGGCATCGGTCAAGTCGGGGATGCTGGATATGGATGTGGTGCTGCTCAGGAAAAATTCACCGCTTTCCACTCGCAGGTTTGGCACGTTCTGTGTTTTCAAAAGATCTATGAACATGTGATGATTTCTGCTCATATGTTTACCTTTCCGCTCATATGATTAGTACGTTTTTCTGTGTTCAGGGTGAAAGAGCTCACCTGAATATGATTTCATGTCCACAATATAAAAACGAAACCCATTTCACGAAAATTGCTCATAAGCTCTCATATAAACTCATATGAAAGCATGAATTAATATGATGTCATATGAGTTTGTCTGTATAATCTCAAGACCTAATGTCACGGCGCTAATCTATTCCTTAATAATTGGGTTGTATCCTTGCTCTTCCAGCTCTGTCAAACGAGCATCAGCCGCCACAAAAAGAAGATTTAGACACATGAAGTCATAGTTGGACTTCTTCATTCTTCTCAAAGAGCAACCATAGCCTTCAAACCATGAGTTAAATTGCTCAGCTGCCTCTGAATGGAATGGAGAGTTGCGCTAAGAGCCAGTTAGGCCCACAATATCCCTGTTGCCGGCCGCTGGGGTTGCAGCACTTCTTGTCTGGGATGTCAGCGCGTAAGTCATGAGTGGTTCCAATAGTAATTCTTGTCAACAATAAAATGTGAGTGATCTCTCCATGGGGCCCACATTCCGTGATTAGCAAGCACTCTCATAAAATATGAAGGCTGCCGCCTGCCTCAGAATGCTGCTGAATGGCCCAAAGCTAAATTGTGCACTTACACAATTCTTTTGCTTTTTTAACATTTACAGGTAATGAAACAACCGCAGCTCATATTTCATCTTGGCAGAGTCTCATAAAGCAAATGAATTCATGTGTTTAAATCCACGTTATGTGAACCTACATTCAGGCCTCAAAAAGCTTGCAATGAGGGTCGAGGGAGATCGCGAATGCCGATGCTAGCGAATTGCAGTTGGAATTTTAATCGTCCGGTTGTAAAGGATGTAGACGCCAGATTCGCAGCTTGAGGGGGACCCAAAGGTGTCCTCCATATTGCATCCGAAAATGGATGTTTAATGCCCAACCCAACCCCTCCAATTCCGTATTTCAATGAAAGAAAATAGAACCACTCCGTCACAAAATACAAAAAAAAAAAAACTCCATTTCAACGTGGGAAGTGATACATACATGTGCCAACACTTCCGAAATGCACTCAAATTCACAACCACTCCACCTACCAAACGCACACCCACAAACAGTTTGTTACCCTCAGGCACCTCCAGCACACCTCAACACCCTCACACCTGCTCCCGTCCCAAGTGCTCCTCCAACAATGGCACAAGAGACTTCAACAGCCTCGCCAGCGACTCGTCCACGTCCTTCTGCGCCTGCCGTCGCTCCGAGGGTCCACTGGGACCACCGAGTTGGCGTTCCATATCGCGGATCTGTGCGTCGTTCAAGTTTTGAAATATTGTGACGATGCGCGTCTCCTTCTCCGACAATGCCTTTCCGGATCCGTGCGAGAAGCGAAGGTTCCGAATCCGCTCGGCAAATGTAGTGGGTGTATCTGCCTTTAGAAACTCCTGTTCACGCATACATGAGCCAATCAACGTCTCAGTACCACACCTCTCACCACCACTCACACGTATCTGTTTATTCCGCAAACTATTCACCCATACTTGTCGCGCTACGTCAGCCAGCGAGGTGAGATCACTCACAGGAACAACTGCGTGGTTAAGATACAACTTCATCACAGCACGTGAATACGTTAGTCCCCAACAGAGCAAAACTAACGCACGATGACCCAACAAACTCACTTTTTCCAGAACCTGCTCCACGACGTCCGGACTCACCGGCACCTGCATCGCGACAGGCTCCCACTGCACAACTTCCTTGAGCGCCTCAGGCACCTTTCTTCGGCCGGGCACGTCGACACTCCACTGCCTGCTCTCATGTGACGCCGCCCCAGCACCACCACCACGCACTCCACTCGTCCACCCCGAGCGGCCCATCTCAACATCCTTAAGCTTCTTCCTCGCCCCATGAAACAACGCCACCAAGTTCCCATTCGCCTCCACCAATCTCGCATTCGCCTTCTCCAGCGCCACCTTCTCGCCCCGCACTTTATCCAGCTCCCCTGTCTCCTGCCGCGCTCGCTGGAGCTCCACAGTCAGGACCTTTTTCTCGCGGTCCAATTTCGCGTAGTCGGCCTGCAGAGCGGCAAGCTTGCGCTTCACCTCCAGCTCCGCGGTGCGGACACGAAGAGCTCCTTTGTCGACCGTTTTGGACCGCTTCGTAGGCCGGCTTGAAGACGAGGCGGGTTCGGGTTCGGGTTCGGAAGGAGCGGGCGAGGGTCGTTCCCCCTTGTCCATTGCACACTCTGGAGTGGGAGCTCTGTCGCTGCCACTATCCACTCTGCCCGCCCCGCTTTCCTCCGGAACACCCTCCATCACCTCATCTTCCCTGGCACCCCTTCCTCCCAAACTATGCCATCCGCTTGACCCAGTGGAAACGTCCAAGTGATCGACCATTTCCACGTCCTCGTCCAACCCCGGTGGCATTACGTCTGCCTCGTGTGTCGGATGTTGCTGGGGATGGGCAGCCACACCGGCTGGAGGGGGTGATGGATGATGGACCGTCTCGGCTTGAACGGACTCCACCTCGTCGGCAACATTCTAGATGCACCCACGCCAACGCGTGAGTCACACTTCGGTTCTACCGCAAGAACCAAAAGACACCCACATCTGAAATCAACGGATCGCTCGACCCTCCCGCCACCGCCCCATCGTGCCCTTCGACCGTCTTCCTCTTCCTCCCCCTCTTCGACGCATCTTTCGGCGCATTTTTAGCGACAAAGCCCTTGTAGTACTCATCTATCATATCCCGCTCCGCTTTCGTCCCGAAGGATTCCAGCTTGTCTTCAGTGAGGTCTTCGTCGCGGGCTGTGGGTTGGTACCGGGTGAGGGCGGATCCCCTCGGGCGGGCGAGTTCGGTATGGAGCGTGCGAGGGGGGAGGGCGCGGCAGATGATCTGTTTGGGGCGGGGAGGAGGTTGGTTTGGCGAAAGAGTTGGTCCGGAGGGACACCATGGGACTTACATCGTCCAGGTCAACCGTGTACTCCTACAAACACATGTCCAATGAGACCTCTTGGGAAGACCGACGACGCCACCCCATGCTCACCTCTTTTCCCAACAGATTCATGATATGGACCACTTTCACAACCCCCCCTTCACCCACCGGTATCTTCTTGACGAGCACCAATTCCCCATTCAGAACAATAGTTCCATCACCGTTCTCACCCATCGACGTACTCGGGAGGAACATCTCCTCCACCACAACACCCTCCTCGACCTCTCGCGGCGGGGCGTCCGGGTCGGGCCGAACAAGGGTCCAGGTACCACCCTGAAATAGCACCTCGCCGCCGCACATGATTGCGCGGTAGTGTGGTAGGCGCTCGGCCGCCATCAGACGGTCCTTTTGCTGCTCGGTGAGGCGGGGGCCCCGTTTGGCGAGGTTGTGTTTGTAGTCGTACTGTACCATGGGCACGTACGAGGCAGCGCGGGTCTCTGCATGCCTCATGGCGGCGCGCCAGTCCTCGAGGTAGCGTTCGTCGACGTCGGCTTCGGAGGCAGTGTGGTCGCGGAACCTAGAGAGGAGATCCATGGGCACGAGAATGGGCTTCTTGTCGTCGCCGGACTGGCCGAGTATTCTGATAAGGCACGTTGTTGCCGGTTGTCCAGATGCCAGTGGCGCGTCGGGGACGGGGTCCGTTTCGGGCACCAGCAGTTTCTTGATCACTACGGGCCACGGCATGGGTTCCGTAGGTTCCACGTTGAATTCCTTCGCCTCATCCGGGTCTTGCTCCACCTGCAACCACGCAAGCTCACCCGGCAAGAGATGCGGAGGCGGGGATGTGGGTTCGAGAGGGGGGAGGTGTTTTGCGAGCATCTGGACGTACCCATCACAGTAGTCACACGCGCAGTTGGTGTAGGTGAGTGTCGGGTCGGTATACAGGAACACAAGGTGCTTCACGAATTCTTGCGGGGAGCGGAACCGGGATGAGCGCGGGTGGCCGTAGACGTAGTCATCGCGTCGGAGGTTGTATCTGGTGTGGGGGAGCGTGAGAGAGCAACGGGTCGAGAGGCATGGAGGAAAGACGGACCTAACACCCTGAAATGTGCAATGAGGGTTTTTAAGCGACGTTCCCTCCAGGACGACGTCTTCCTCGTCGGACGCTGCAGCCTGGGGCGTGGGCTCACCCTGCACCCGCCGGGTGCGTTTGCGGGACTGGACCTGGTTCGCGGCGTCGATTGCGATTTTCTGGTTGACGCCCGTTCGGGGGGTGAAGAGGTGCGACCATGTTTGGTACCCGGAGGGGAGGCGGGAGAGTTTGACCTGTGGAGGTGGACCAAATGGTGACGGGGACCCCACGCAAAGACAACTGAGGCAGTCACTCCAACCTTTGGTGGAGGGTTTCTGTGCAGGTGCTCGTCTGAGAGTGAGAGCGCTCTCTGCAAGGTTAGGTTGGTCTTTGCAGCCTCGAAGAGCTCTCTGCCAAGCTTCCACAAAAACTGGTTCGTGAATTCCTGTCCTGCAGGCTAAAAACGACAATTGAAGTTCCTGTTTGCTGCTCCCATACGCAAATCACCGCGCACCTTGAAGAAGAAGAGTCCAGAAACACCCATGTCCTCCGTGCTCGGAGTCTGCAGGTTATAGGGTGCGTGATCTGAAAGTCCATCAGACAGTGGCGGAGGGGGCAGAATAATGTCCGGGGTGGGCGCGATTGCAGGCATGGGGAACGTTGGACTTGACAGAATCCCTGTGACTGAGTGAGGGACGCATGTGCACAACCACAGCAGAAAGAAACGAAATGCCCAAATTAGACCGAAATCAGAATTTGAATAGTGGGAGGTGGTGCTGAAGGGAAGCCCGCCGGTGACGCCAAAAGGATGAGGTCACGGAGAGACGTCTGCACCGAAGAAGGTGACGCCCCTTTGCACGTCCCCGAGAAAGAAACGATCTTGCTCATCGATTGGGATTGGGATGCGTAAAATGTGAATTGAAAAGCCAACTCCGCGCTGAAATTCAACGATTGACACTTCCGTCTATTCGCCTGCCAGCCCCTCGCACGTCCACATAATATCAACATAATTGTTTTCCGCAACACCGCCAACATTCACTCCACTGCAATTCTTTCACTGGGTGGCGGTACCCCCTCTACATTCCAAAAGTCCTCCCGACACACTGGCTTATGCAAGTTCCAGTGTGCCCTCTGGCACGCAGCATCGCAGTGCATGGCTAATTGGCACCGAGCGCATGTCTTTCTCGGTGACATGTTGGTGCATCCGATTGCGGCACACACGGATTCATTGTCCGCGCCCCTCAGAGACTTCCAAAACTTATGGGCTCCCTCAACATTTGATCCTTTTTGTAGGGATCCCGCAGAAGGACAACATCCAAACCGAACTGAGCGCTGAGCTGTGAGACTCGCTCGTGGTAAAACGCAACTGCAGAACCAGTCTGAGCGTCAATGCGGCTTTCCTGCAAGCACCCCGAGAGATCCTCCAGAACTTTGCATTAGTTTCCGTTTTCCTTCACTGAATTCGCAAAGTAGACGGCGGACTCAAGGCTCATGTCGGGGGAAATGAGTGAGCCGAAGATAGAGAGCCCGCTCCATTGGAGGAGGCTGTGGACGTACCGTGAAGCCGCGAATTTGTGGACGTATTGCTGCGAGCCCCAGCTGCAATGTTTCACACGCATATGTGTGCATCTCTCCGTCCTGAACTAGGTTGCTATTTTGATCGAGGACGTGAAGCCCAATACGGACAGTCCCAGGCCGGGCACAGTGACGTACAATCAAGATGCGAGCTGTGACATGGCCCCGCCAGAGAGAAGGACTTTCGCTCCAAGAAGGGCGTTTATGGTTGTGCTCTTCCCCGAATTCGTCGGACCATAGAGTTTAGAGTGCAAGCCGGAAGGTGGGTTAAGACTGATCCGCTCCACGAACACACGCTGAACTTTGGACATCACCATCACATCTTCCGCGAGGATGCCGGAATTTTCCCCGAATTGGGCCTTCAGGTCCTTGAAGCTGGTCATGTGGGTTCGAAGATCATCGATTGACCTAGAAAGGGCGCGCAAGGCGAGGCGCAGGCGCTCGGTAGGAATATTTGACACTGCGTGGAACGAGAGAAACCGTTGTAGAGCCGCCCGAGGTGAAGTCTGAAGAAAATCGTCCGTACCCTCAGAAGACACTAATTGCGATCCCGAAGAAGTGGTCAAAAAGGGAGAGAGCGAGCGCGTTTTCAAGGTATGACTTACTGGAAGTGTCTAGGACAACTCGATGGATGGATCGATGGAGCGCGGATTGTTGTTGCGGGAGATTGACACCAGGGTGCTTAGAGTTGGCAACGTCAGAACCCCCGAAACCCAGAAAGGAAACTGAACGCACTGGTGTTGAAAATTGATGAAAGCGGATTATTTGCAGAGGGGTAACGATACACTTTTCTTACCCCGTCCAAACCCCCGCAGCCTGGCTTGACCTGCATTGTGTACTAGAGTTCGAACGTAATCACAAAATACATGCCTCGACTATGATAAAGCATCCAGCGTCACTCGAATTGGCACTACGTCGCCCGCGTCTCGCAACGTGTGCCTGCGCCAAGGCCCATGTATCCAACCGCGGCTCAATTCCCACCCGTGGGTAAACTTCTTTGTCAGCCTCAAATTTCATTTGTCATCTCCAAATCCTCCTCTTGTACCATCGCCTGCCTTTCTCCCACGCCTTCCTCCCCGCTTAAACCCTGCATCAATTCTCGCATTGCATCGTCGTGCTGATCCCGGGAGATTGCATTTTCCACCCTACCTCGACATAGGAATCAGGATCCGGCCCGCCATTCAAACCGTAACCTAACCTTCGCACCGACCAACGACAATGCGCTCGCCTTCCTTCCTGGCCAGCAGGACGTATGCTCTGTTTGTCGTCACAGTGGGCCTGTTTGCCGATGTCTTGTCTTACTCACGTACGTTCGGCTGCGGATGCAGTGGCTCCGCCTCCCTTTTGGGGGTTCCGTACTCACGGCCTTCCCCACTCCCCGTGCTCCTACCGATGGCTCACGGCACCCCCTCCTCAATGCCCGCACCCACCTCGCCGGACACCGCGCGCAACCAGTCGTGATCCCAATCATGCCCTTCATATTCAACCGCCTCTCCATCGGGAACCAGTCAGACTCTCAAGAGAACTCGGCGCTCGTCGGGGTCCTCCTCGGGTCCTATGCGGCAGCGCAGTTGATTTGCTCGCCGTTGTTTGGGTGGGTGAGCGATAGGATTTCGAATCGGAAGTGGCCCATGGTGAGTCGCCTGGTTGGTGTACCGTGGTGTGAGGTTGAAACCTGACGAGGCGCGACACCACCGCGTCGGCAGGTGTGGGGTCTCTTTGCAGGAGGTGCCGCAGTCAGTACGTACCCCGGCCCATCCTACCCTATCCACTCCTCCCCTTCTCACCTTCGGTCCACCCACAGTCATATTCGCCCTCGCCACCTCGTTCGCCACACTCATTATCGCCCGCGTCCTGCAAGGCGTGTCTGCCGCCGCCGTGTGGACGCTGGGGCTAGCATTTCTGGGGGACGTGTACCCCGAGGAGGAGTTGGGGAAAGCGTATGGTGTGGCGATGACGGGGTTTAGTGTTGGTGAGTTTCTGGGGGACGGGGGGGGACGGGGAGATGAGAGGCTGTGGCTGTGGGATTGTGAAGAATGAAACGGAAAACTCACCCGAACCACCCCCCACACGTCACACCCAAGGTACCCTCATCGGCCTCCCGATCGGCGGTGCTCTGTACCAGTACGCCGGGTACTGGACGCCCTTTATTGCCAGCGCGGCGTTTATTCTGTGCGACATGGTTGCGCGTTTGCTTGTTGTTGAGAAGAAACCAGTCAGGGCCTCGGTCACGGCGACACAGGCGCAGGGGAGCGAGGAGAGGCTTACGCTGGAAGCGGGGAGTGCGGATGCGGAGGGTGTGGGCAAGGATAAGGAGGTCAACGGGGAGGGTTCCGGTGGATCGCACACCACCTCGAACACCACAGTCCCTATACCACCCACGCCCGCCCTCCCCACCCACAGCTTCCGCTTCCCCCCCGCCGCAAACCTCACTTGGGTAGTCCTTCACACCGACAACCCCTCCTACTGGGACCTGGCGCGGGACCCGGCCATCATGACCCTCAACGGACTCTGCGCGGTCGCGGGCATCATCCAGATGTCGCTGGAGCCAACCATGCCGCTGTACATGGAGAAAGAGTTTGGCGCGGATAGTTTCACGATTGGGTTGATTTTCTTGGCGATGGTGAGGTGTTGTTGTGGTGGGGTGTGAGGGGGTGTCTCAACTGACGTTGGCACGTCTACGCCAATAGGTCGGCGGAGGATTGTTCTCGGGTCCCGTGTCGGGAACTTTAAGGGACAAGTACGGCGCCGCAGTCGTCGTCGTACCCTGTCTTGTCATGCTGGCTGTCGTGGTGCCCTTCCTGGCTGTGGCCAAGAGCTACGGGACGGTGAGTTGGTAACGGACGCTTTCTTTGAAAGAGGAGACCAACTAATTTCACCGTTCCACAACGACCAGCTTGCCGTTGTATCGCTCCTGAACGGCATGTTCATGACGGCAGTCCAAGCTCCTCTCATGTAAGTCGTCCTTCATCCCTAGTCCACCAACCTCTACACCTCTCCCCACTTTCCCACCCCCCTTAGCTCCGAACTCGTCGGCCTGGTCCCCCAAAAAGCCGTCGGCAAAGCCTTCGGTCTGTTCAACATCGCCTTCTCGAGCGGGTCTCTCCTAGGTCCTCTCGCCGCGGGCGCCATCTACCAAGTGTCGACGTTTCTGACGCTGTGTCTGGTTCTGTGCGGGTTCTCGATACTGCTCGTTCCGTTGTACTTGCTGTTTGTGGGGCTGAAGACGGAAAGGGAGATCGCCAAGGCGAAGCTTGCGGGTGGTCGATGATTTTAGGCGTCGGTGTGGGGTCTTCAATGCATGGACACGCTCAGATGGATGGATAGTCCAGCCACGCGCTTCTGCGACGCGGCGCTGCATCCTGCATTCGTCACTTCCAAGAGTTTTGGAAAATATGGCTGTGGTTCGAGTATGGAAAAAGTACCTAGCGATATTTCTATATTCATATTATGAGGATCCCAAGTCCATAACTGTTCTGCGAACCCCACGGCCACGATTGCAAATGATTACATACGGACCCACCTTGCACCCACCGATTCGAACGGGGACAAGACCGTCACATATTTCCCCCTGTCATGCGCTCCCTGGTACTCACACTGGCACCTTGACATCTCCTCGCCACAGTAGTGCCACAGTCCTCATCGTACCAATGCAGGGGACATCTTTGCCGCGTCAAAGCAGTACGCGCTCTTCGTCGTCACGTTTGCCCTCTTCGCAGATGTCCTGAGTTACTCAAGTAGGTCGGGGGACGGGGTGGGGGTGCGGGGGTGCGGGGGCGGGTGCGAGACGGAACGAACGAAGCGACGCCGAGTGAAGTGTATTCGAGCTCCGACGCGTAAGGTCCGCTATGCGCTGGCCGAGGCTGTCTGCCGGTCGAGGCGATTGCCTCGCGAACCGTCATAATCTCGAGGAGCGAACCCGAGCCCTCATACTCATCTCAATTTATCTTTTTCGACCCACCCCGCTCGCGGTCGTGATACCGCTCATGTCTTTCATATTCACACGCCTCAACATCGGCAACCGGGACGATGCGCAGGAAAACTCGGTTCTCGCGGGAGCACTGCTTGCGTCTTACACCGCGGAACAACTCGTGTCGTTCCCCGTTTTCGGGTGGGTTTCAGATAAGATGGGGAATAGGAAGTGGCCGATGGTATGTACTCCGGTGGGGGCGCTTGACAGTGGGGGATTGAGTATGACGGTGTTGATCATTGACACGACATTCGCGTGCACCAGATTTGGGGCTTATTTGCTGGCATGGTCGCAATCGGTGAGTGTTTGCACATTTTGTGATTCTGTCCAATGACACTTCTTAATCCCTACCCGAAATTCAAAAATCCTTACGGTCCCTCCATGCAGTCATGTTTGCCGCCACGACAAACTTCGCCATGCTCGTCATCGCGCGTATCCTACAGGGCGTCTCTGGCGCGGCCGTGGTCACCCTCGGATTCGCCCTTTTGGGCGACGTGTACCCAGTTGCAGAGCGGAGTACAGCGCTCGGGACTGCGACAGCGGGGTTTGCAATTGGTACGTTGATGTGAGAATTGCCAAGGAGATTTACATTGACAGTATTGACTTCACTTGGTCTTCGACCTTCAGGTACAATACTTGGTCTCCCAGTTGGAGGCGCGCTGTACCAATTCCCGGGTTACTGGATGCCCTTCATTGCCAGCGCGGTGTTTTTAGTGGTGGTTATGATTTTGCGGCTATTGGTCATCGAAAAGCCTCGAGGCTCGTCCACATCAAGTGCTTTAAAAAAGGATGATGCGATTGACGAGACGCATCCCATCCCCGTCATATACCTCGATATGGCACGTGATCCGGCAATCATGGTACTGAACGCCGTGAGCGCCATTATTGGCGCCCTGCTGTTGGCATATGAGCCCACTTTGCCACTGTACCTCAAGAAGGAGTTCGGGGCGGAGAGTGGGACTGTGGGGCTTATCTTCTTGGTTATTGTGAGTGCTCGGGTGTTAAATAAGGGTCGCGCCAAGCTGTTTGTCGAATGGTTGCATAACAAACGGCCTTGATTGCAGGTTGCGGCGGGACAGTTCAGTGCGCCAATTTTTGGCGTGCTGAGGGACATGTTCGAAGCTCCAGTCGTGATCTTTCCCTCGCTTGCGGCATTGGTCGTTGTTGTGCCGCTGGCGGCCATTGCAAAATGCGACAGTGAGTTTATGTGAGAGGACGTGTACGAATTTGGTGCCTTACGTTATGGGCTGCACGGCATTTTGGCATTGCAGAACAAAAACACCGTGACGGTGCCATCGGTAAGATGTTTAACCAATATTATGATAAAGCAAAACATGACATTTTACGATCCAACGAATAGCTCTTTACCCCGATAAGATCCAATTGAGCGCCTGCACCCACCGGGGACCTCTGAAGCACACTCCACACATCCCGATCTCTCCCTCCCACCGCACTCTGATACACTCCTCGATTTTCCAGTTGCCTGCGCGTAGCTACTGTCATTCACTCCCCTTCGCTGAGCCCGAACACGGTAGCCAGGGCGCCGATACCGGACCCCACGATGGAGAGGATATCCAAAAAGGTGATGGGGCCTCCCTCGAGCCCGTTCCACTTGATGGTGAGCTCCGTGCCCAGTATGAGTGAGGCTACGACGCACGACGCGGCGTAAATGCCGAAGCACGTTAGAATGCAGTTTTTGACGTTCGCGGGTATTTCGTCGTCCTCGTCCCTGTGATCTTCTGCGGTGTCGTCCGGTTTTGGGGTGGGCATCTCGATGTCCTCGCCGTTGTCGACCTCCAAATACCCGCCCCCTACAATGCAGCCGGCTAAACAGGTTGAGAGAGCGATGGTGATGACCGAGATCAGGAAGAGGGCCATCAGGACCTGCCAGGAGGGTTTACTTTGATTAGCGTGGCTCAGCGCGAGAACGCTTGTTTTCTGAAGAGTGACTCACCTTGCGCCACGTGTCGCTCATCTGTGCCTTTGCGAGGAAGAAAAAGTACAGCATGCATTCGTTCCTCACAACCTCGGGGTAGACCCGGAAGATGAGCACTCCGTTCAGCACGAAGATGAAGACGGCGGTGAGGGCGAGCGCGATGCCGCCCACGATGCGCTGCCATTGGACGCGCTGACAGCCGAAGAAGCCGGGCGCAACGCTCAGGCCGAGCAGGGTGACGTAGGAGACGGACGCGAACGTTGCGGGGGTGATACGGCCCTGGAGGTACACGACCAGAGTGTATCCGCAAATGCTCATTGCAACGATCCAGGCCAAAAGCAAGCCAAAGAAGGAGGCCTTGCCTGTCCGGATGAGGGTTGCCAGCACGACAAAGACGTGGATGTAGATGGGGACGCGGCCGGCCAGCCCGACGACAGTCTGCAGCACGTCCTGGCCATCGAGAGAGACGCCGCAGCTGTCGGTGTTGGGGGCGGAATCAGTGGGATCGGCTGCGGCCGAGGCCGAAAGGGAGACGAGGGCGACGACGACAACGAGGACGCTGATCCAAGACGCGAAGGGAGACATTGCTGCAGTGTGGATTCAAGAACTGGACAAGTGTCCATCGAACTGGGCGGCTTTTTGGGGCCGATGAGGGTGTTCCACAGGCGACCGCAGCGTGAGGCGATACTCGCCGGGCTTTTGCTTGGTAGACTTGGACGTGTGGGGCAGAGTGCGCTGAGGCACTGCTTCACTCAGCGTGACAGTGTGCAAATGGAAATGCATTCGGAGGCCGTATGGCTCGTGGTTTGACGATGAGGCAGAGGCAGGGAGGTGGACACGATCGCGCGAGTGACGCAATCATGCAGTCAGTGAAGCTGTGCACCTTCCATTGATAAGAGAATTGTTCTATTTATTGAACAATATCATTGTATTGTCATGACGACTGCACCGCGCTATCTATATCCGCGCGCATATATTATTGGATGGGTTTTCCCTGGACCGCGATGAATATACACATAGTCCACTTGACTGAGAAATGGGTGACATAACCCGTCTCCCACCGCGATATATCTATGTCGAGCGATTTTTGCTGACGATATTTTGCTGGTGTCCAGGGTCCGGATCGTCGCGGGTTTGAAGTCACTCTGATCAGTAACTTGCTCCTACCTTCCCCCCTTTCCAAACGCTCCACTTCGCTCCAATGGACCGCTCCGGACTGTTCGCGTCAAAGCAATACGTTCACTTCGTAGTCACGCTCGGACTCTTCGCAGACGTTCTGAGCTACTCCAGTATGTGATTACACCCGGCGTTCTAGCGCCACCGCACGATTGTCAACGGGCGGGAGTGAGCTTCTTGTGATATGCCCCTATTCCCTCCAACGAAACATATAAATCCCATCCGGCCGCCCTACCGCCAAAGTGGGCCGAGAAGGGTTGCAGGGGGTCTGGACGCCTTAGGTTCCATGAACGAGATCACACATTGCGGAAATGAGAAGCATTACAAGCCTTTAACTTTGCACTTCAAGGGTAGCCGGCCTAGAGTAGCCTGGATTTCATTATTTCATTCGATACCACCCTGGTTCAGAACTGTGTTGCACCCACTGAGGAGCGCCCTCCCCCTGACCCCCGGCTGCACTACAGTACAATCTCATCCATGCAGTAGACCTCCTTTCGTTTTCAGTCTGCTTCATACTGAGAAGTGGTTGTTGTCCCTGTCTCAATCCCGGAGGTGTGTCCTTACAGGGAACCGTTCCACTCCCCGCTCGATCTTTCCCTGCCTCCGATTCTCACTCGACGGAAATCTCCGCCTTCCACATGGCGCGTCCATCCGCCGCCCTGTGCGTGTGTGCCATCCTGCTCGTTGCCGTGGCCAGTGTCGAGGTGTGTGGCGTGCACCCTTGCCAATTCTCCCTCACCTGACCAACTGTCTTTTCAACCACCCAAACGAACACAGGCCGCGTGTCCCTGGGGAACACTCGACGACGGCGCCGGCGGCTGCAAGTGCATCACGGGTTACCACCCAGCTGGGTCATCGGGGCAATGCTGCTCGCCAAACTCCTAGTGAGTCGATTCCCCACTCGCCATGTTTGTGTCCACCTGCTGATAAAGAATGAACGTACGGGGTGCAGCTGGGACACAACGGCAGGATGTGTGTGTAACGCGGGCACCTCGTGGAATGCGGGATACGCCACGTGAGTCCTCCGTCCTCCTCTCGTTGCCTCCGTTTCCCCCCCCTCTTCCTTCCCAATCACACGTCGCTCCTCACCTCCCACTCAAAAAAAAAAGATGCTACGGCGCAACACCCTCCGACTGCCCCTGGGGCACGATCCCGAACTCAGTCAGTCAGTGCGTGTGCAGGTCGGGCTGGACGGCAGTCGGGAAGAGTGGACAGTGTTGCTCACCTAATTCATAGTACGTTCAGTCCCTGGGTGTCGGGGTGTTGTTCCACAAGGGCATGTGCTGACCTTCATTCATATCGTACGTGGGTACGACAAAGTTGGGACACCACCTACGGCTGCGTGTGCAACTCGGGCCTCACCTGGAACGCGAACTCGCTGGCATGCGTGAGTGCGACGCCTCCTCCTACTCCTCCTCCGCCACCGCCTCCACCACGTGAGTCTTACCTGTCTTTAGTTTGATACCCGGCAACTGTAAACCGTGCTTGTTCTCCATAGCTCCGCCACCACCCCCACCGCGTAGGTCTTGTCCCCACGAATCATGGTCTTTGAATCACGTTTGATTCTCGTTTGCTCGTGCGCTTGCCTCATAGCTCCCCCACCTCCCGCCGTTCCTCCACCTCCTGGGGTACCACCTCCACCACCAGCCGTAGCCCCACCTCCTCGTGAGTTTCCCTTGAAAACGTCCCAGCTCACACACTCTCACCTCCTCTCACCTCCCTCCAGCCCCACCGCCACCCCCACCAACCCTGCCATCTCCCACCACCCCACCACCGCCCGGCATCTCTGCATCCCCCGCATCGCCATCCTCCCCAACCTCCCCAACCTCCTCCGACACTCCCGCACCACCCCCAGGCCCACCTCCACCCCCACCCGCCTCCTCCAACACCGAAGGCTCCGCCGCGGGCACGACATGCACGCTCACCTCCCAATGCCTTTCGGGCTACTGGTGCATCGCGGGGGTGTGTGCGTGCGCTCCGGGCACGGTCATGTGCGCGAGTGGTGGAGGGTGTTGTGCCGTGCAGGAGCAGAACCCGGGCACCGGGACGATGGGGAACGGTGCCATCGGCGGGTCGGGAGCCACCTCGACGGGGACCGGCACAGGGGCGACGGATATTGTTGGGATCCCTGTCGCGGTGCGGGCGGGGGAGGGAGCAGGAGCAGGATCGGGAGGGGTGAGCGTGGGGGTGATTGGCGGGGCGGCGGGTGGAGGAGCTGTGCTTTTGATTGGGATTGTTGCGGTCGTTGTTGCTGTGCGGTGGCGGTACGTTTGGTTGGGGCAGCGTCTCCACCCCCCATGATTTGTTGATGTGCGCCTTGTCTTTTCTAGGGGCAAAAGGTCACGCGAACAGGACGACAAACCAACCAAAATGACACCCATGCACGCCGGGTCACACCCCGAGAACCCCAAATCCCCACCACCGCCCTCCTACTCCAGCACAGCCGCACTGCCCCAGTCGCAGTCGCCGCCACCACCACCTTCACTACCCTCTCTGGGCTCCAACAAGACTCTTTCATCACATCGCCTCGACGCATCGCTGTCTCGGAAACTGCTGCCGTCTGGGAAACTGCAGCAATCGCAAAAATTGACGCCGCATCCACCGAGCGCCCAGATGTCCGCCGCGACGATGGTTGCCTCGCAGTCCAGTCGCGTGTCGGGGCAGAGTGGCGGATCAGGATCAGGATCGGGATCGGGATCGGGATCGGGATCGGGATCGGGATCGGGATCGGGATCGGGATCCAGGCAGCGCGGGTTCGTCTTGCCGGGCGCGCCAACGAGTACGGAGTCGGTGAATGATCTGAGTGTCCGATCAAGTGGTGCTTCGGTACAGAATGGAATGGAAGACGCCGGTGAACAGATTGAGAGCCACGTATGTTCTCCGCGCTGAATCTTTCTTTGCCGTGTCGGGCGTGACCGATCCATCGCTCACGTGCACTCTTTGTGGTCCCCACCCGATTCTACAGTGGTTCTACAATTACGCCGCCAGCTTATGCAACATCGATCCAAATGCAGGGGTTCCGAGCGTGCCGTATCCGAGGGAGCCGTTAGTCGGTGTTGTGCCGGTATGTTCTTTTTCAACCTCTGATCAGGTTGTAGTGTGCGGATCAGAGATGAACATGCTTTCCCCTCGTCCCGTACAGTACACACCCACCACTGAGGATGAGATGTGGGTCTCTCCTGGAAACTTGATCGCTCTGGCGATGGTGTTCAAGGATGGGTGGGCAACGGGTACGAATGTGAGTTGCTTGTTGGGCATGCTTTACAGCTATATCGCGAGGAATTAATACGTGCGATGGGTTTTAGATGGCCACGGGGCAGTACGGGTTTTTGTGAGTGTTTACATCTTGCCTTTATTCGACCGTAACTAACTTCTCAACCACCTCAGACCGGTCAACATCCTCAACCTCCACAACGTCAACCCCGCGTTCCTCCAATTCCACCCTCCCGGCGCATCTTCTCAGATCGCTCCCCGGTCTGTCTCGCTGCAACATCCGCCGAGCACGTCTTCCCGGCCAAACGGCGTGGCGAGTGATGTGAGAGGACCAGGATGGGACCGGAATATACGCAGCGGGGTGTTCTCGGATGTGGTGCCGCTGATTCCGTCCGAGGTTATTAAGTTGGAGGAGCGGAGGGGGCTTGCTCCGCCGTCGGCGGCTCCACGTGGATACCATGGGGAGTGATGCGTGCAGCTCGTAGTTGTGGACTGTGTTTTGATGATAGTGGTGTCAGTAGCGCAGTAATTTGAAGTTCTCCAACAAAGTTTTGCCTCTGTGACTCTTGGAATGGCTAAGGATAGTATCGACTCTACTGCATAATCCTGCCAGGTTTCATTCATGCTGAGGTCGAATCCCATAGAATAATTCAAGTGCATTCGAAGATGCTATCAGGCAACGTACACCACGCCATGATCGAACTACGCCAAAAGCCACCTGTCAAGACGAGATCGACTGTATCATCGGCCATCCAAGCGCAAGGAACAGTCGTGGCCGGTCCACCAGTGCCCCCCAACCCGGCACCACGGCAATTGCTGGTGCGGCGCGTGGACCTCGTACAGCGTTCTGGATTTTTTGGTGGCATGCTTGCCAACGTGAATGATGATGTTGCGGTCGCAGATGATTTGAAAGGGGTCAGTTCCTTGACGTCATTCCAGTATGGTCGGCATCTGGCCTTCCTTTTGCTTGAAAATGACTGTCTGTGAGAGTAGGACCCCAAAGTCATCGAGATTTCTGATGATCACTCTGTTCTTCAGGCGTTTGTGGATTGGCTCAACTTTCATTCCCCAATGGACGGATCGCGCGTGACACAAACAGGATCAATCGCAACAACTATCGGCAGCTCTTGGACTTTGCGGACAAATACAACGGTCCGTCCCTCATATTTGATAGTGGTCTCTTCATAGAGGCCCGTCTCCTTTTGGCCGATCATGCAAAGGCAGTAGTCAAAACGTCTATTCTGAAGCCCCGCCAAATGACGCCCAAGCTGGTATATCACGTCGCCATGGCGGAGGATGCTGGATTCGAGCTCTTCAAGCTCGCTGGTCATCTAGCATAGCCAAAAAGTTGAAGCGCAAAGCTTGCGCAGAGTTTTGGGCAATGTCGAGCGAAAGGCAAGCTGTGGAGATTGGTTCACTGAGTGATTGCGCCCGGACTGCTCTCTTTGATGCGAGGCCGGCAATAAGATAGGAGTGGTTGAGCACGGGTGTATTTCACAGGTGGCATTTGTACTGAGGGTCAACATTGATGTAGCGCTATCAGCTTTACAAGCGCTAGCACTCCTTTTCTTAAAGACGAGAGGTACTGTTATTGCCAATTCGATGGAAATATCCCACACCGTGGATGAAGGATCTCGAAATGGTGTTGTTCTTCTCTTGCAATTCGATGAATGCCAGACTTGATCAGTTTTGAGAAGCATTTGGAAGTTCATTGCGTTTTTGAGCATGCGGACACAGTATTTTGGGGGCCGTAACATAAACCACACCCATCGCTATGAGCTTCGCCCCGTTACGCACCCGATTACGCGCCCTCAGAAACAAGGCAGATGAGATCGCGCGGCAGAAGATGGTTCACGCGCGGACGCTCGAAGCCGTCGCAGCCCTGAGGACGTGCTGAGTGGCGTGTCAATGAAACACCCGGTGCATCCTTTTCCTTTTCCTTACTTACATCAGGAGTCCGACGCAAATCCAATCCCGTCTTCTTTTAATCGCCACTCTCTCCCCTTTCCTCTTTAATGCTCCTCCATCGCCCCGCTCTTCTCCCGCTCCCTTCCCCGTCCCCTCGCTCTCGCCCGGCGAATCCCTCCGCTCTGCCACTTCTGCTTCTTTTGCTTCCGACGGTCGCTTTTCTCCTTCCTCTCGCTCCCCGCGCACTCGCTGCACCAGCCCCAGCATCAACGGCCGTGCCACTCCCGCTGATTGACGCGCTGGACGGGTCTTATGACTCATCCACAATGTCCGCAACAGCAACCGCAACTTCAACGTCAACCCCGGCCGCTCCATCCCACTGTACGTACTCAATCACTAATTGCCTACACCCCGTCCGCCTGTTGACACACCCCACTCACCCCATAAACACAGTCCCATACCAATACACCACCGGCACCGCACCAGACCCATCGCCGCAGGAACGTTTCTTCTTCCTCCTCGCAATGGGCATTTTCATCGCCGTCATCGCGTCCGGCATCATCGCCATATTCGTCGTCACAGTCAGACGGTGGTTGGTGAGTCCTCGTGCCTCCCCTTTCCAGTTTCCACACTGCACGAACTCCTGACACCACAACCACCCCACCAAAGCGCGCCCGCGCCATCCTCGCCCCTCTCCGTCTGCAAAACCCCGAGCTCTACAGCCGCCTCATCTGGTCCGGCACTTTGTCGCGCCCAGGCGCCCACGCCACCGATCCCTGGTCCAACATCCCAGGCGCGGCGGCGGTGCCCATGGACAGGTACCACGGCGCCACAGTCGACCCTTCGTCACTCGCGCGCATGGCTGTGGGGCGTGTCAGTATCTCCACGACGGGTGGGACAGTGCCGGGTGCCTCCACCCTCCACAGGGTTCCGTTCTTCTCCTTGCCGGCGTTCTCCTTCCTCTCCAAAGCATCTCCCATCCCTACCGTCCCCCGGATCCCCACAACCACCAAACAATCCTCCCACACCTCCGTCCTCACCACACTCTCAACCTCAACACCCCTATGCCCCATCTGCCTCGAAACACTCCGCACCCCCGGCGCCATCTTGCGCACACTTCCCTGCTCGCACGTGTTCCACGCCCAGTGCGTTGACGCCTGGCTTGTCAGCTGGAGAGGGGTGTGTCCTGTGTGTCGGCGGGATTTGACCAAAGAACAGGACGATGTTGATGTGCAGGACGGGGTGGACGGTGCGGAGGTGGCGAGGGCGGGTCGCTCGCAGGACGTCGGTGGGGGGTCGACTTCGTTGTTTTCGCGGGTGACGTCGTGGTTGCCCCGCCGAGGAGCCCAAACCTCCCCGACGGCCGCTGCTGGCCAGCCGCACGAAATGCTTCAGACACACGACCACGCCACCACCCAACTTACACCTGCAGACGACGTCGTGATGCTGGACATCGACGCGGCGGTACAGAGCGGGGAGGACGGTGACGGAGCCGAATCGACACGCTTTGTCAACATGGACGTCGGTGTTGAGGAACGGGACCTAGGAGTGACGCAGTCCGTCGACAGTGCACGTGGCCTTGAGAGGCTGTGATTGCGGGACCCAGCTCGGCAGGACGGAGGTAATGTGCAACGCCGCGCATGAGAGTGGTCGCCTGGCGGGAGCGACGGGAGCGCGCGAACGCAGGGACGTTCGTGGCTAGAACTACTTCTTGATCCGATTTTGTGAGGGGGCTCGGGCATGGACTGGTCACGTGACCTTGGGCATTGCCACCGACGAACAGGCCACACTCCGAATCCTTTTGTGGCCAAGCGTAAAACAAGATTTAACCGATTTATAAACGCTGTAGTTCTTCATCAACAAGCTAGTCTTCGTACACTCGTCTCTCGCTCTGCTCTGCTCTTGCTCTGCTCTTGCTCTTGCTCTGCTCCTGCTCTTGCTCTGCTCTTGCTCTTGCTCTGCTCGCTCCGCTCGCTTCCCAGGTCATTTGGTTTGACCTCTTGGCTTTCTTGCTCTGCTCTGCCCTTGCTCCGCCTATGTCTCGCTCGCCCTCCACGCGCCCTTGCACCCACTCAACCACCCTCGCCCGGCCCCCCCACAATTTTACATAACTTAATGTGATGTTTATGTTTTGCATATAATTGTGTCCAATGTCAATGCATCAAGCAATGCCGAACTATTGAGATCAACAAAACCCCGAAATGCAATGTGTCTTTTGCAAATAACCCGCTCGCTCTTCCTCTTCTTCCACCAGACCGGAACGAAATATCCGCCACTCTCGACGCATAGCTGATCGATACCGTGGAATCCGGCAGTGATGTCGATGTTAAGAAGCTGATCGAGGCTGGCGCACGTCCGGATGCCAGGAAGAGAGTCACACTCAGGGCCAAGGTGAAGGACGGGTTGCCTGGCCGATACAAAAGAAGGTACCGCGGATTGCGAGAGCGCGCTGGTGCTTGCGATTCTGCATGCAAGGGGTGCAATGGTTGAGTGTTGTGGATTGGAAACTCGGGAACTATTACCTCAGAAACAGGTAATCAGATCCCCTTGCCTGTGGACATGCTGAGTGCAAAACTTACATCAGGAGCCCGGCGCCAATCTGACCCGGCTTTCCTTCTTTATCTCTCACCCACTCTGTTCTCCGCCCCTCCCGTTCTTCCCCGTCCACACGCTCGGCTACTTCCCCTTCGTGTGCATCCGGCGATCTCTTTTGCCTCTGCGCTTTGACCGCGCACATTCGCACCATCGCGATTGACAACCGTCTCAATCCCTGTGCCACGCGGGCTCGACGCGATGGATGCCCCACTCTACGCGGCCTATGACTCTTCCGCAACGGCCATTCGACATCCACTCGTGCGCCCTCGCGCTGTACGTCTTTTCCCCTTACCCGGCTCACCCTCCTTCCGCCTGTTTAATACTCACCCTAATAATCACCGCAGTCGATTACCAATACACCGCCGGCCCCGCGCCAGACCCAACACCGCAACAACGGATACTCTTCTTCGTCGCAATTGGTGTCTCTGTTGCAGTCATCGGGACATGTATCATCAGCATGTGTTTTGTGACAGCTCGGCGGTGGTTGGTGAGTGTCCAAGCGATCGCAGAATGGGGCGAGGCAGAGCCGAACGCAGTAGAGTGATGCCTGAGGCTTAAATGCGATGGCACGAGACCGAGACGAATACCTCGTGGAGCGTCTTCCGGAGTTGGCCTACCCCACGGAGCGGAATCCTCATCGCCGAAAGAGGACTTTGCAATTGATATCACGCGCGATCCGTCATCAATCTCGCGCCGCCACCACCCCTCCAACCCTCCACACACCACACACCTACACACAACCAGCGTGCCCGCGCCATTCTCGCGCCCCTGCGCCTCCAAAACCCCGATCTGTACAACCACTTCATCTGGTCCAGCGCCGGCGGTCCGTCTCGCGCTGCGGTCCACCCAGCGGTTCCATGGTCCAGCGCGCCAGGGGGGGGGGGCGGCGCCCGCCACGCCCATGGACAGGTACCACGGCCCCACAGTCGACCCCTCTTCGCTTGCGCGCATGGCCGTAGGGTGTGTCAGTGTCTCCACGACGGGAGGAGCGGTCCCGGGCGGAAGCACGCTCTACAAGGTCCCCTTTTCTCCTGGCCCTTCACCAAACCTGCACCCATCCCTGTCGCGCCCCGTGTCCCCGCCACCGTGAAAAAAACATCACACGTCACCGTCCTCACCACCCTTTTCACATCCACCCCACTCTGCCCAATCTGCCTCGACACACTCCGAACACCCGGTTCCATTCTCCGAGCACTTCCCTGCACGCACGTGTTCCACGTGCAGTGTATGGACACGTGGCTTGTGGGGTGGCGGGGTGTGTGTCCGGTGCGTAGAAGGGATTTGACAAGGGGGAATCAGCAGGATGACGTAGATGTGGAGAACGGGGATGGTGCGGAGGTGGCGAGGAGTAACGCGGAACGCTCAAGATCTCACAGCGGTGGTGCCCCTTCGTTCTTTTCGCGGATAATGTCGTGGTTCACCCGCGGAGGAGCCGTCGTCTCTAGGACGGAGTCAGCTGGCCACTCTTTGCAGATGTTACAAACAGACGCCACCAGCAGTACCACCCTATCTTCATCCGCAGACGTTGTTGCGCTGGACATCGACGTCGACGAGGCCGGTGCCGTGGGCGGAACGTCGGAATCCACACAATTGGCCGCCGTCACCAATAACGACGATGGTGGACTGGAGCTCGCGGCCGCTCCACACCCGGACTCGGGGATTGACGAGCGTGACCTCGGAGTGAGAGGCTCGGTTGATCGTGACTTTGAAAGGGGGCGAATGGTAATTCCACGGGAGGGATGGGCGCAAGGGCGTGGACGTTCGTGGCCAGAACTACTTCTTGGATTTTTCCTCGCTTCAATTCTCATGTTGTGTGGATGTCATTTGTTGGACGTCGTTGCTCGATGTACTGACATTATTAACACATAATAATTTACAGAAAACAACACACAAACGGTAATGGGGGAAAAATCCACGACCGGCGTCTGTGTCTTCTCATACACTTGGTGAAAAATACCGAAAACTTAGAATTCACGTCTGGTGTCTGGACCCCTGCGCTTCCTGAGTTGGCGGAGCAACCCGTCACACACCATTTCCTCACTCCGAAACCAGCAACGACATCCCCCCCACTCCACTCCCTCTACCGTTCTTCTCCTGCGTTCTTTCCTCCCCGCCGATGCGCTTCCAGCGCCTCCACCGCGCCTCGCAGATCGCCAACCGCCCAGGTGGAAGGTCGGAGCACGTGCCGTTTGTGACGGCGAATCCCTCCCTCCGCCGTTTTCTCATTCTTAGAGCGCTGAGTCACGCGCATGTCTATATTGCCACGCTCTCTGAGCTAATTGGCACTCGCGATGGGGTCTCCTGTGCAATTCGGAAGCGCGGCCATGAACAGTGACTCATCCACGACGTACACGACGACGACAAAAACGAGTGTGTCTTCGCGATGTACGTCCTGTCGGCTTTGATAGCCCCGCCCACCACTCACTCACCACCCTACCAACTCACTCCTATCGCAGACACGTTCATACCATCCACATCTCCCCAACTCCGGGACCCATCACCCGAAGAACGGATCTTCTCCATCCTCGGAATGGTTCTTCTCATCACGTTCTTTGTGACGGGAACTGTCACGTTTAGTGTTGTGACACTGCGGAGGTGGTTGGTGAGACCTCGTCCCGTTTTTCTCTTCCCTCTAGTAATTTTCATTCTGACGCCACCACCAGCGCGCCCGCGCGGTCCTGGCACCCCTCCGAACACAAAACCCCGACCTGTACAACCGTCTCATCTGGGGCGGTGGCCGGGAGGGACAGAGTGGTACGCATCGGGATGGGCGACGAACCACCGGTACCACATCAACAACGCCATTGGACAGGTACCACGGTCCCACAGTCGACCCTGAGTCCCTTGCGCGTATGAGCGCCGGACGCGTCAGTGTCTCGACGCCGGAGGGTACAGCACATGGAGGGAGCACGCTGCACCGCGTTCCGTTCTTTTCCTGGCCCTTGTTCCCCATGAGTCTCCGCCTCGCAAGACTCGCTCCCACTCCCGCACCATCACGCATCCGAGCAACCGATAAAACATCACTAAACCTCTCGGACTCATGCCCAATATGTCTCGACGCCCTCCGAACCCCTGGCGCCATCCTGCGCACACTTCCGTGCGCCCACGTGTTCCATGCTCAATGCGTTGACGCGTGGCTTGTCGGGTGGCGGGGTGTGTGTCCGGTGTGCAGGAGGGATTTGACAAAGGACGGTAGCGAAGGTGAAGGGACCGCGATGCAGCCCGTCGGGAGGGATGACGTTTCGGAGGTGGCTGGGATGGAAGGCGGGTCTCGATCACACTCGCAGTTCTTTTCGCGTATCGCGTCGTGGCTGCCCCGCCGAGGACCCGTTGTCTCCGGGACCACCGCTTTCCAGCCGCCTGAAATGCTGCAGACAACCGCCACGGCCACGACCGCTCACCCTCGACCTGCAGACGCTGTCGCTGTGGAAATCGACACCGAGGTGCAGAGTAGAGAGGGCACTGACCGAACGGAGTCGACGCATTTGGCCAACACGGACGTTGTGGTTGACGAACGCGACCTAGGAGTGAGACGCTTCGTCGCACCGTGACATTGAGAGGACGTGACGTGGTTTGTTGGTCGGCGCGCGGCTCGCGTAATGCACAGTGGTGGGATGGTAAATATCCGGCGATCGGGAGAGATGGGCGCGAACGCAAAGTTGTACATTGATCGAACTACTTTTATCATTTGAAAAAGCTTTTTCAGTTAATGTGTTCAGTGATGTTTCGTTCTGTAAATAGTAGATGACGTCCATATAGCATGCGCGAATTGGAACACGCTTGACTTGCGGGTCCAGACACCGGCCAACTGGGCCGCTCATCGAACTCTTGGACACCCAATTATAATGACATACGGTCGTATCACCAGCAAGAAAAATATCTCGTCACTGGACACTATTCCACGACGGGGGGAACCGTGCCGGGTGGAAGTACATTGCACAGGGTGCCGTTTTCTCATGGCCCTTCGCCAAACCGGAACCCGCTTCCATCCCCGGCCCGCCCCATATCCCCGTCACCGTCAAACAATCATCCCAAATGTCCGTCCTGACCACCCTTTCTACCTCAACCCCGCTCTGCCCGATCTGCCTCGACACCCTTCGAACCCCCGGTGCCATCCTGCGCACACTCCCCTGTTCGCACGTGTTCCATGCGCAATGCGTGGACGCCTGGCTGGTCGGGTGGAGAGGAGTGTGTCCGGTGTGTAGAAGGGATTTGACAAAGGAGCATGAGCAGGATGATGTGGATGTGGAGGGAGCGGATGGTGTAAAGGTGGCGAGGAGGACGGGTCGCTCGCAGGATGGCAATGGAGGGTCGGCTTCGTTCTTTTCGCGGGTTACGTCGTGGTTGCCCCGCCGAGGTGCCCACGCCTACGTCTCCGGGACCACTTCGCATCCCCCCGATCAAATGCTGCAGACAAATAGCACCGACTCCACCCAACCTCCATCCACAGACTTTGTCGTGCTGGAAATCGACACCGACGAGGCCGGTACCTTGGGCGGAACGGAATCGACACACTTGGCCACTAATACGGACGTTGGTACTGTACACGGTGTACATGTTGAGGAACGCGACCTTGGAGTGACGAGCAGACATTCCGTCGAGCGTGCACGTGACATTGAGATGCCGTGAGTCTCGGCCGAGAGCTGATGGGCAGCAGATGGGTTGGGCAGCGCGATGGGAGAGGTGCGGCGAGCGGATGCATGGACGGTCGTAGATGGAACTACTTCTTGATTTGTTTTTGTTTTTTTTCACGTGATTTTGATGTTTAGCTTTTGTGAATGGTGTCTGATGTCAAGCAATGTCCAACAAAATATGTGGATAACTCGAAGTGGTGCGCCCTCGAATCGAATCTCCAATTTCTCGTCAACGATGTCTCGAGATGAATATTGTGACCATTGGAATGAGCGCTTACAAGTCTTTGAATTAGATGCTACCTCGTATTCACATTTGTCTGAAAAACAATGCATATGGTCATATTTCTGCCGAGTACAATCTCGTCACTGGAAATTAGCTGTGACAATGCCATGCTTAATGTCCTGCCTCTCCCACATAGTCTCCCTCATCTCCCACTCTCACTTCCGATGGCGCAACTTGAGCTTACTCGCGTGTGTCGGGGACGGTGGCGGGTTCCGGTTGGAGGTGTGCAGGCGAGTGGGTGTTCGCCAGACTTCCGTCCAGACCCTGGCAATCCGACACACATCGTTTCCAAGAAACCGGTGATCGCACTCCCGGTTCCACTTCCCCAACACCCACTCTATATCTTCAGTTCAACGGATTCATCTGGATCACCGTGCCCCTCGGATGACGGATCGGTTTCCGCACAAACGGAAGCACGTGCCTTCCAGACCGCATAAACCTTCCCTTTGCCGATTTCGCCCTCTCGCTAAGACGGACTTTCTCCAAGATACACTCACCTGCACCGATTAGCAAGCTGCCCGTCGCGATGACTTGTACCGTGACGGTCGGCACAGCGGACGTCCACGACCGTGAACAGTAGGTTTCCTTGGCACTTCTACTCACTGCTCACTTGATTACCACTCACCTCACTGGCTCCACAATCATCACAATGCAGACCCATTCCAATCCTCATCTCCAGACATGGGGAATCATATCCCCAAGTACTCATCTTCTCCGTCCTAGGAATCGTCGTCATCATAACTATCCTCTTTACGTGCGTCCTCACGTCTATTGTTGTCTCGCTGAGGAAGTGGTTGGTGAGTCGTCAGGCACTTATTGTACTGGGACCACCACCACACCATCCCCAGCGTGCCCGCGCACTTATCGCCCCCCTTCGAACCCAAAACCGCGAACTGTACATCTACCTCCTCTGGTCCGGCGGGGAAAGACAGCGCAGAAGGCATACCGTTCCCGATTCCACCTTTCCAGCACCTCTGGGCAGCTACCACGGCCGCACGGTTGAACCCTCATCCCTCGCGTGCATGGCAATTGGCCGTGTCAGTATCTCCACCATGGAGGGGACGGTGCCCGGACACAGCACACTCCACCGGGTGCCCTTCGTTGTTTGGGCGCCTTCGCGTTCTTTCATTATCAAATCCGCTCCCGGCGCTCCACCACATCCCCACAACTACAAAGCCATCGTCGCAGTTTTCCGTCCCCACCACGCTCTCCACCTCTGTACAAATGTGTCCCATCTGTCCAGACACGCTACGGGTCCCGGGCGCCGTTCTCCGAACACTTCCCTGCACGCACGTGTTCCACGCCCAGTGCGTCGACGCCTGGCTTGTCAGTTGGAGGGGCGTGTACCGTCAGATGTACTTTGCGGAGTACAATTGTCCACGTTCTTTGTCAAATCTCTGCGACACACGGGACACACGCCGAGGTGAGAGGCCGGGGTAGACGCTGAAGGAAGGAACGGAATCGACACCCTTCGCCGCCGCCACCACCACCGACGACGCCGTTTCTTGTCGTGCTCCTGTACCCGGTGAAGTCCACGATCCACGACCACCCCGCACATACACCTCCCGACAGTACATTGTCGTCCCCTGCGTCGTCTCTACAACCAGACTCAGACTCCAATGTGGACGAAGGTGACCTTGGCGTGAGACGTTCCGTCGACCGTGACCGTGACCGTGACCTTGGGAGGCCGTGAATGCTGTTTTTTGGGCAGCGAGGCGGCCGGCGGACATACATGGAGCACTGGACAGTCTCACTGCATTGGAACGAGATGGGAGAGATGGGAGCGAACGACTCGAGGTGCGTGTAGCGCCACTTCTTGATGAGTGTTTATGGTATTCTGATGTATATGCAATATTACTGAAAAGGGGTCTCATGTCAGTACAGTGAACTCGGAACCTTGCACCTCGCCTCATCCGATCGACTCTCCCATCACTTGGTGCTGGCTCTGATTCGTTTTTCATGAAACAGATATCATGGCCATTGGAATGAGCGCTTGCAAGGCTTTAAATTAGATGCTTCATCCTATTTACATTCGTCTGAAAATCAATACATATATACAGCGAAAGTTCTGCCAATCTCATCACTAGAAATCAGCTGACTCAATGTCATGAACGTCCTGACGCTCCCGCATAGTCTCCCTCATCTCCCACTCCCACTTGCGATGGCGCCACTTGATCTTCCTCGCCCGTTCGGGAATGCACCACCGGCAGTCGGGCCCGCAGTTGGGTTTCCCCCCGCCGGTGCGAGTTTTGTTGCTGCGAACACCGAATCGGAGACGCCCGAATGCGCGCGCGCCAGGGCGCTGAGTCAGGTCGCCGTCGGTCCAGTCGTGATGTGTGGGGTCGGTGGCGGGGTGGAGGTGTGGGTGGGGATGAGAGTCGGTGTTGGTTGGTCGTTCCGCGGAGCCAGCCGAAAAGTGGGAAGGAGTGGAGCAGCGAGAGTGGGCGTGGTTCACGCTGCCATCGACCAGAATCCCGGTCTCCACCGCGGGATGGCGAGTGTCATCCGCTGCGACAGGGGCCGAAGGCGCGTCCGTCGACCCAGCGACAGAGAGAGCACCCGAAATCGCCGAGTCCAAGCTCAGCACGTCGAAATCGTCCGCAATATCCTCCCAATCGTCCATCGAAGAAGACTCCAAGCTGTCCAGATTGGCGGCGGGCTCCATTTATGAGGAGTGAGTGTGGCGTTTGCTGAGGCGCTGAGTTTTACGAATCGCACTTGCCCGCAATAAAATGGACAAGACCCCAATCGAGAAGACCATGGAGGCGTTGGTGCAGCTGAAAAAGTGAGTGTGAAGTTGTTGCAACAACTTTTTGATCTTCGGGATTGTAAATCATTGTGTCGCTCGTATTCACAGCGAGGGAAAAATCAAGTACATCGGTCTATCTGAAATCTCTGCCAGTACATTCCGTCGGGCGAGCAAAATTGCTCACGTCGACGCCATCCAAGTAGAATACAGTGAGTTTCAACCCACATATGTCACTTTCCTTTCCACCCCGACACGTACACTCGCGACTTCTGATTTCGCCACTCATTTTGGACTCTCTCACTCTTCAAGGCCCCTTCGCTATCGAAACACCCCAACTCAACCTCCTCGCCACTGCCAAAGAAGTCGGTACCGCCGTCGTCGCATACTCCCCACTCGGGCACGGAATGCTCTCTGGGACGATCAAACCCCCCTCCGACTTCGGACCAGCTGACTTGTGGAAGTACCTCCCGCGCTTCTCCGCCGAGAACTTCCCCAAGAACCCCGAGGCCGTGGAGACCATCGCGGCCTTTGCGCGGCGCAAGGGTGCACGCCGTCTCAGCTCACTTTGGCGTGGCTGCTCAAGCAGGATGAGAGCGTCATCCCGATTCCGGGAACGACGAGCGTGGACAGGTTGAAGGAGAGCTTTGGCGCGTCGAGCGTGAGTCTCTCAGATGAGGAGAGCGCTGCGATCAGGAGGGCCGTCGAGGCGGCGGAAATCGCGGGAGGGCGATATTTGGAGTCGTTGATGGCGGATACGTATGCGGATACATAGGCGTTGGCGGCGTAAGGCACGCTTTTGCAACTGCATGACCGTGTTCTTAATAAGATTACACCACGTCAAGTGAAGTTAGTTGGTATCTCGCAAGATTTTGATTCACCGAGCTCGGGGAAACGTAAAAGTCCGAATATATTGTAGTTGGGATAAATTAACGCCATTACGCTGGTTGCTCGTTGACCCAACAACGTCGCTCACTGAATTCAAGACCTTGATGGCAAAAATAGAGGCCCAAAAATTTGCCTGGTATCGTGGACTTTGGTGGCCCTATCAGTATAGGAAGACTTTGCGGTCGTTGGGATATATGGCGATGGGTTTGGAGAGTGCACCGTACCAAAAGGAAAAGTGGCAATGAAGAGTCACAGCCATAGACTCGAAGACGACGTCTCACTAGATGAAAATTACATTTAAGCGACAGAATGGCAACATTCTACGACTATGGTAACCTAAATGTAATGGCGCTAACTTCGTATTGGCAGTTAGCTGGGACATCGCGCGCCCATTTGATGGGACGCCCGCCAAAGAATTACATTGGACTTGCAAAACTCATACGTCTTTGTAAGCCACTGGAAGCCATTAGTTTGCTTGTAATTTTTGGTCACTCGCCAAGCAGGTTCATCCAAGCCGGTTCCGTTTTACTCCGACCTCTGATACAAAACGAACACCCCATAATCAAACAAAATCAAAAACTTCCTCATCTATCATGATTTCATCCGTCGTTGCTCCCCCATCGCCTCTCCCGACTCGCAAACTCGGAAAGAACGGCCCCGAAGTCACTGCCATCGGACTCGGCCTGATGGGCCTGTCGGCATTCTACGGGCCCATCAAGTCTGACGAGGAACGTCTCAAGTTCCTCGACGCAGCGTACGAGGCTGGAGAGACCAACTGGGACTCTGCAGACATGTGAGTTGCGGTTTGTCCGAACTTGTAGACATCGAACCCACAAAGCGACTCCCGTAATTTAATTCACCTTTCTGGCACGCTAGGTACGGTGACTCGGAGGATCTCGTCGGCAAATGGTTCACTCGCAACCCCGAGAAGCGTTCCAAGATCTTCCTGGCGACCAAATTCGCCAACACGACAGACGCTAACGGTGCACGTGTCGTCAACTCGACACCGGAGTACTGCCGCCAGGCGTGCGAGAAGAGCTTGAAGCGGTTGGGTGTCAGCTATATCGACCTGTACTATGTTCACAGGGTGGACAAGAAGACGCCGATTGAGAAGACGATGGAGGCGTTGGTTGGACTGCAAAAGTGAGTGAAGCTACGGCTACTGTTTAGAGAAGGTCTTGGTGACAACTCTGACTCAACTTCCGTCCCGTGCATGCAAGGGAGGGTAAGATCAAGTACATTGGTCTTTCTGAAATCTCGGCCGACACCCTCCGCCGTGCCAACAAAATCGCCCACGTCGACGCCATTCAAGTCGAGTACAGTGAGTACCTCTCGACTTCTCGTAATACACAGGGCCTCGGCTGTGCTCTGGCTCTCATATGAATTACTCTGCACTCCTTCATATGTGCTCCAACATCCAGGCCCCTTCGCCCTCGAAATCGAAACCCCCCAGGTAGACCTCTTTCGTGTCGCCAAAGAACTTGGCACTGCTATTGTTGCCTATTCTCCGCTTGGTCGAGGAATCCTCTCAGGCGCACTGAAATCTCCGGATGACTTCGCGGAAGGCGACTTCCGCAAATACATGCCTCGCTTCTCCCCCGAGAACTTCCCCAAGAACCTCGTCAGCGTCAATGTGATCGCCGCTATTGCGAAGCGCAAGGGGTGTACAGTGGGACAAGTGACGCTGGCTTGGTTGGTGAGGCAGGACCCGAGCGTCATTCCGATCCCGGGAACAACAAAAGTCGAGCGGCTTTTGGAAAATCTTGGCGCGTTGGCAGTGAACTTGACGGACGAGGAGGATAAAGAGATCCGCGCGACGGCCGAGGCGGCGGAGGCCGTTCACGGAGGGAGGTACCCCGAGCAAATGATGGCGTATGCTTATGCTGATACTCCGGCTTTAGTTGTTTGAGCAGGAAGTTCCAATGTAGTAAAATGTGTGGAAAATGGATTTAGTTCTGTTCGTAAATGAGAGGAAGTTTCGTGGAATCTAAATTTGCCCACTGTCTACTTCTGGAGACCCCCTTCATGTTAATCCTAGTTCATCAAAGGTGCCACATTTTCTATCAGGTGGAATGTGTGAAAAAGTCAAGGCGGCATTGCGGACCTCAGTCGAATTCACTCTGCCAACTCAATCCGGGATGGAGTTGACGACAAACGTCGAGGAAGCACTTGCGCTGATGGAGCATATTAAAGCTGGATTATGGCTTCTGCGAAGTACACGTACGTGAAACGACATGAAAACACTTGTCAGCTGTCGAAGTGACAGAAAGGAACAATCACCACGCTTCGTCTTTGTCCTGAAAACACAGAAAATCAAGTCCAAGTTCGCAATGGCTTTTACATGAAAACGAATTACTATTGCGATTGTGGCGTGGAGTGGGCCGTGTCCTGTGAGGTCGACGTGAGGTATTTAGCTTGCACCTGCAACGAGGCAATGGCGAATTTTAAATACCTCAATAGATGGCCGGCTCACCCCGCAAATAAGAATTCTACCGGGGGTGTCTCGGAGAAATAGGAAAATGCGTGTGGGCGTTCAGGAAAAGCCACGAGCAAGACCAATCCAGAACCAACCCCACCCCATCCCACCCTTCACCTTCATCACCCACCATGTCTTCACCCGTCGTCTCTCCCCCATCGCCCCTTCCGACGCGCAAACTCGGCAAGAACGGGCCCGAAGTCTTTGCCATCGGGCTCGGCCTGATGGGCCTGTCGGCCTTCTACGGCTCCATCAAGATGGACGAAGAGTGATTCAAGTTCCTCGATGCGGCGTATGCGGCGGGGGAGACGAATTGGGACTCTGCTGATGTGTGAGTGTGGTCGGTGTCGGTGTCGGGACGCGGGATTCATCACCCGGTGGTCGCGTCGACATCGGATCGCCACCGTCCCCCGCCCCGCCTCCTTAATTGAATTCCCCATTTTGGTTTTCCAGGTACGGCGACTCGGAAGACCTTCTCGGCAAATGGTTCGCCCGCAACCCCGAAAAGCGGTCCAAGATCTTCCTCGCGACCAAGTTCGCCAACAAGTCCGACGGCAAGGGCGGGCGGGTCGTGGATTCGACTCCGGAGTACTGCCGTCAAGCGTGCGAGAGGAGTTTGAAGAGACTTGGAGTGGACTATGTGGATTTGTATTATGTGCATAGGGTGGACAAGAAGACCCCAATTGAGAAGACTATGGAAGCGTTGGTTGGACTGCAAAAGTGAGTCAAGACTGCTGGTAGTGCTTTGTGGAAGGTGCTCGATGAATCTCATCGCCTCCTTCATCGTTCGTAGGGAGGGAAAGATCAAGTATATTGGTCTTTCGGAAATCTCGGCCGACACGCTCCGCCGTGCCAGCAAGATTGCTCACGTCGACGCAGTTCAAGTCGAATACAGTGAGTATTCTCGTAACTCGGTAATGCACCGGACCTCTGCTGTTTCCTGACCACGTACCCTCTACCTTCTAGGCCCGTTCGCCCTCGAAATCGAAACCCCCCAAGTAGACCTCCTCCGTGTCGCCAAGGAACTCGGCACTGCCATTGTCGCTTACTCCCCTCTCTGCCAGGGCATGCTCACTGGGGCCCTCAAGTCCCCGGATGACTTTGAGGAAGGCGACTTCCGCAAGTTCTCCCCCCGCTTTTCGGCCGAGAACTTCCCCAAGAACCTTGTCAGCGTCAACGCCATTGCTGCTATCGCCAAGAAAAAGGGCTGCACCGCGGGACAAGCGACGCTGTCGTGGTTGGTGAAGCAGGACCCGAGCGTCATCCCCATCCCCGGCACCACCAAGATCGAGCGGGTCTTGGAGAACTTGGGATCCCTGGCTGTGGACTTGACGGATGCCGAGGATAAGGAAATTCGCGCGGCGGCTGAGGCGGCTGAAGTTCATGGAGGGAGGTTCCCAGAGGCCTTCATGGCATATTGTTACGCGGATACCCCGGCTTTGGTTGCGTGAGGGAGGGGGAGATGCGTCAGATTTCTGCCTTCTGAATGTATTAATCTTTTGAAAAATCCATAATTGTGCGAAGTTCGAAAACTCAAGGTCTCTTGCGTAGTGGAGCCACTTGCGACTGCCAAGACCGTGACCAGGCCACACCTCCCAGCTAATTTCTCCCACAAGGCGAGCACTCACCGACAGCGACATGTCCTACCCTCCCCCGCCGCCTTACACATCCACCGCCGAGCCCCCGTTGCCGCCAGGTTTGTTGTCCCGTCTCTGCGTCCATCGTCTCCGCAGTCAATAATGATTCCAACCTCGACCCGCTCATGCAAAATCGAGGATGTCATGGCGATACTCACCGACGCCCTCGCTCTCCGCGAACAGTTCGACACGAAATACAACCGGTGGTTCTACGTCCTGACAACGGTGAATCCGCACTGTGAGCGTCCTGTTGCTAATGCGGCACTCACTTCATCTACTGAGCGGAGCACAAGTAAGCCCCTTTGCTTTTTGTAGCTGTAGACAAGCCTGTTGTCAAGGATGTGGTACTTTGTACACTGGAGCCAGACTGCAAAGTTAGCAACACAAACGCCAAACCAGGAACGAACAACAATCACCTTGCGTTTGAATTCTTTCCGTTTAGATAACATTCCAACTCTCGCAATAGGGGCTGGAAAACGCTTGGACTGCAGGTAGGTAGCAATCTCGGAGTGTTTGATGAAATATGCCCTCAGTCTGTAGTACTCAT
>KQ965760.1:102749-123659 GCA_001574975.1 Gonapodya prolifera JEL478 | reverse complement strand
TCTCACGTGGGAGTAGTGAGGGAAGGGGGAGTTCAAGTGGGGTGGAGCTCAGAAGGGGTCGGAGCGCTGGGTCTTCATAAGATTGAGGGACATATCATGGCATTGTTGTTTAGAGAAATTAATATACTTTTGAAACAAAACGTTCATCTTCAATATTATGGATCTAGGGGTGGGTGTGGTAATTTACAGGGTGGGGGCACTCTCTAAGGTGGGGGGTATAAAAAACGTGACACATTTTAAACCCAGCAGCTGCATCTTTTGAGAAGACTTCTTTAATCTTCCCCACCACACTGTCCACACTACTCAGCAGGTCTTCAGTCAATGAAAAGTCATAGCAAGAGGTTCAAATATTAGTGCATAGTGAAGCAATGTAAAAGAGACAGGGAATTTACAAGTATCTTAAGCTTGGTGAGCCTTGATGGTTGGAATATGCTAGATGTTGGTGCTAATCTCCAAGAATGTGAATCTGCCATTGTAAACTGTCCAGGATGATTTCCTTTGACAGCAACAAAGATTAGCAATAGTTGATGAAGTTGTGAACTTCTTGTAGTCAGAAATTTTCCCAGCAATAGGAGCTTCTCCAATATAAATTTCATGGAATAGGTTGCATCCAAGAGAAAAATATTCAGACTTAATAAGAAGATATTTTGATGGAGGGAGTTGCTACAAATCAAAAGCATCAAAGATTAACTTGGAAGATGCAAGTATGATGCAAATTGCAATCTGCACTTTACCTCCATCATTATGCCATCATCCTCCAAAATATCTTACCAGCACAGTGATCAAAATTTTCAAAGAGCATTTGTCTGATGCTATTGCATAGAAAATAAGTTATAATGAATGGGTACAAGCAATGGGGTTCAAACTGCCTACCAGTGATGCCCCCTCACTTGGATGAATATGGAACACAATCAAAGAAGATTTAACATCTGAATCATGAACAAGTCTCTTTATATCTGAAGAGAGCTTCAGGGGATTCCCCAACAATATTATGGGGTCAACAAAAGGAGTGCAAAGTTCTGATTGTTTCATCTATGGAGGGAATGGTAATGCCATTCAGTATTAACAGAAACTAAAACCCACTTTGCCTTTAGCATCATCAACTTCAGGCTCTTGTTCAGTCAATGCTGAGCCAATTTTGATTTTGGGGGATAATGGTTTTGTAGATACTTTATTTTTAATTCTCTTTGGTGATGGAGAGTCCTCTCCAAGAGTCCCAGCAGCATTGCCACCTTGTGAAGGTGCTTCAACTGATTGGACAAGAGGGGTTGGCTCCCACAATTGATCTTCCACAGGTGGGGAAAAGCCATCCAGCTCCTCATCATATGATGCATGAGGAGCTGGTTTCAATGGTGCTTTGTGTTTTTCTGAATTCAACATCAAATGTAATGTGGAAGTTTGCACACTAGGATTAGGAACTGAATTCACTTACCTTTTGATGCACCAGGAACACTTTTGCCAAGGCACGTTTGTGCTGCAAGTTCCAAAAATATAGCTCTTGTTGCAGCAGTATCAAATTAACCTAAAATGCAAGAGATAAATTATTGCATTTACAAATGTGCAGTATTTCAAGGTACGTACATCAGCAACAATGCTTCTTCAATTTTTGCAACACTCCATCCACTGCTGAGCTTCTGCAATCGTAGCTCCTTCTCCCACGCAACATACTTATTCATCCAGACAACAGCACGTTCCTCAACATATGCCTGCGTAGGGCGCTCAGTGCTACACAACCTAGGTGAGCTGCACAAGCCTGTAAACTGCAGGAACATGTATATATGATCAGATGTACATAGCAAGACGTAATGTGCATAGAACTCACCTGCAGGAATGTGATGCCAAACTTAGGGCACGTCCTGCAGGTGTGCACATCTAAACCCGCGGCCACAGTAGTGGCACAGCAGCTAATACCAACACTCATACTACACTATATACTCCACGTTAGTGGATGTCAGTGTGACACTCAGGCAGTTCTGATAGCATTTCAAAAAATATTGACTAAATGAAAAGAGCATGATCAGTAATTGCAACATTTGCTCAAATCAGACTTACTGCAAGATTTGGATAGTCTTTGGCTAGATTGTAGGCCTTACTGTCTGCATAAAGCATCTGAATAGTAAAATATGGTTTTTTCCAATGAGCAATAGAATCTTGATGGATACGTTCCCTGAGCTGGTCCATTCCAAAACATTAAAAAAACATTAAAACCACAACCAACAATTAATCACAATGTCAACGATTTTTACCCACCCCAGGTACTTTATCAACAATTTGAGCAATAGGAATCCACTTTTTGAGCTGAGTATCAGCTTCCAATCCAGGGTACATTGCAGCCACAGCTTCACTCTTCAGTTGCTGCCTGCCAGATGTCGCAAGACTAATAGCATCTTGAACAGCACAAAGTGTATCATATGTTGTTATTTGAACATCAAAAAATCAAACCCAAAAAGTTCAGTTTAATGCATTTAAAGGATAGAAAAACAAAAATACTTTGAGATCCAATGTAATTTATGTTGCGGCCAATAATATGCTGTTCAATATCTGGTGTGTCACTCTGTATGATTTGCATGCTTTAGTGTGAAAGGGTTGCACTTTTTGCAGCAGCACTCACCTGAAGAATGTACGCTGTGACCTCCAATGAAAGGTCATCAAGGCCATCAATAGCAATGAATCCATCAGCGCAAAGGCAAAAAAGTGCCGAGAGTCAGTGACAGCCATTGATGATACCAAATTGACCATTGCCAAGGTTAATAAATACAAACGGGGTACTCTGCATGTACCCACTTGCACGAATAGAAGTCCTGTATTAGTCAGCAGGTACCAAGTTGATATCAATTAAAAAACTCACTCACATTATGTCTTCAACTCCAGGCTCATACAAGTCTTGAACATCAGCAAACTTGTCTTGCTTTATTGCAGCAAGACAAATTTTTTGAGGCATGAGAGGACAAAGACGTCAGTGAGCCAAAAGGTGGCAGGCAGAGGTTGTAGGAGAAGTAGAAGGGCCTAGTTATATTATTGCTTTTGCATGACTTGGAATACATTGGATACAATTTATTATTAGAAAAACACATGGGGGTCTTAATTCACAGGGTGGTGTAAAAAATGTGACAACAGCAACGTTGGTGGTCCTAAAAGTGTTCCGCTTCTCCCCAGCATCCACCCATTTAGTCAACCCCAAGTGACAGGCATCAGACAGACAAGCAAAGATCTCAACAAGACTCAACAGCAACCATCACACCATGCTGATGTATCAGGCCATCACCACTCAAAGTTTCCGCCACTGACACCTGCAGATCTGGCCCAAACATTCCAGTGGACTACAAGTTTGCCAACATACAACGAGTGCAGGGAGTTTTGCTTCTCATTTTTCCTCCTGTGTTGGTCCACTTCAATCACCCTGGCCAAAAACAGAGGAAGTCTTGGAGAAAAAAGAAGAGACGCTCAAACAGTTATTGAGGACTCAAGCTTGATGTTGTGTGAAGGTAACAAATTTGCTAAAGTTTGCAAAGTCAGTTATCTCCATCAAGCCATTCTTGACTAGATGAGCTCCACTTGGCAATGTCATACGTGCAGAGCAGCACAACGAGGGTGGATCTGCTTGTGATTCAGATGGCATTGCAGGGTTCAACAATGTAAATCTGCATGCGCATTAACAAAGAATCCATCGATTGTGCAACGTATATCAAAAGTTTCCGTGCACTATTGTAGTGCATCGCTCGTGCTCAAGTATCTCTATGGAAGATACTGTCACGTATTTGACATGGTGTGAGGTTATGGTGAGGAACATTGAACTGTGAGTAATAACCAATGATGATGCATTACATTTACGCTGACTCTATGTGGTTTTACAAGCCTACACAAGGCATCTTTCTACAACCAGGTGACTGAGTTCGATGACCTAACAGTGTAAGGGGATTGTAGGCAAATCAAAGCGTGATTGCTTGATCCACATGAAAGGTTTCAATTTGGATTGCATATTAAATTTATGTAAAGCTGCTCCTATATCTAGTGACATTAATGTATTTAATTTGATCAGGTGAGAGGAGGCTGACTCTCAACCCTCAATCACTCCCTCTCGGCATCTATGACAAAGAAGTGATTCACGACTACCAGTTTTCGAAAGAGGAAACGGTACCCAAGGATGAAATCTTGGAGAGGGCGCGCGACCAGAGTGGGATCACCAACACGGACTCAACGCAGCAAACGAACATCACAGCAACGGAGTCTATGTCGGAACCTTCAGGCTTATCATGGAAAGTTTTCATTTGCTACCACCGACTGTGCAGCTCTCGCTAACACTGTTGTTCACCACAGCGAATTTCGTGCCGTTATGCTCCTTCCGTCCGTACATGGTGGGTATTTGTTCCGCTCAAAAACCTTTTACAAGCTGAGTATTGCTCTTAGTCAGACTCTCCTATTAATATCATCCTTGCCGCCACATTGAACTGTCCGAGCGCTGTTTTCGCTGCAACATTGACGTTAACGACGCTGCAGTTCATAATCACCTACAACCTTTCTGAGTTTAAGAAGCACCACCTGTGTCTCTTGTTTTCATTTCCGTTCATCTTTAGAAAGCTTTTGCTGGAGGAGACGCCGTTCTTTTGAAACGTTGATGGTGTCATCAAATTGATGCAATGTCTGAAGAGAGATTTTGAAACATTGGTTACCTACTCGGCAGCAGGAACAACTTCTGATCTGGAAGGGTTGCTAAACCAAGCAACGGAGGGGTTCGTGTCTTGGATCTGCCAACGAAGACGGATGCGGGGTGTGAAGCTTATCATCGATAACAACCGACCAAACCAAGAGAAACAGAATCGAAAGTTCTGTGTTGTGGATGGAAGCTGTCTGAAGTCATCGTACAGCGGTAAGAAGTGGGTCGATTGTTGTCATTTTCATCACGTAAACTTATCTCTTCGCCTGTCGATAAGATACATGACTCTGAAAGTTGGCCGGAGGCTCAGGATCTCCTCTCTCTTGGGACACTTTGATGAAGATGTTTTTGTCATTAAGCCCATCATCCCCGCGGGGACGTTTCTTCTCATTTCGCCTGGCTCCCTGCCAAAGGACGAACTGGTTCGCGTCGAGTTGCTGGAAAGCAGCACTCAGCTTGGTGGGATGCGTGGTACACAATCCTTTAAGCGCCGTTCAAGCCCTCCTGCGAGTGAAATGTCGCTGCTGCGAGTGCACCTTTCTTTCAATAGCAATCATTATGTTCGTTTACGCCGGCTATCTCCGTACACTTTTCCTGGTGGGCAAAATGTGCTCTCTCGACCGGTACCGCAGAGGACCGCACAACCGATCTCCGGCAGGGACTGCCCTCGTAGGAGTCGGAGAACGCAGAGTGAGCGTAATATGTATCTATGGGTCGGCTATTTTGTCACCCAAATACCTTCTCTCAGGATCATTTGGAGAGTGGCGCCAATGGCGATTTTGTCATCAAGAGCTCCCTTTCAAGCATCTCGTCTCGATTCTCCATGGAGGTCGCCAACGAGGTCGCGGTCAAGTTGTTTGAAGGGTTCTGGTGGATCTTTCCCGATTTCGTCGTCCATCCCTTCTTCATGTTTCAACGAGACGCTAAAATACCCCCTGGCCAGCTCGTGCTTTCCATGCGATAGTTCTTAGCGAGATGTAAGCCTGATGGTGCTCACTTTGCGTTTTCTCGCGATTCCAGATCTCTGCAATGTATTTCGGGGAGACCTACGTTCTCTCAAAAGCACACTGACGAGAACGATCAGCTGCCCTTTTCATTTGGGTGCGTGCTCAAAGTGCTAGATTCTCATTATTTGTGCTGAAACTCTTCAGCAGGTTGTGCACGAACAAAGATCCAGAGCGAAAACACAGTCGAGGTGGCCATTTCATGAACTGGAATCATTCAGTCCCCTTGGAAATGTCGAACAACCTGGCTTGGGCGTGGAGGGCAGTCGAATTCGATCACGGGGACCGTTGTCATTGAGTGGGACAAGGGTGCTATCGGTATGGTGACTCATTCATTGTTGTATGGCTTGGAACGATGTCCGAGTGTAGCATTCACCGTCGATTGGCTAGGTTTACCTGTGCCTACGCTCTCAACAAGAATGCTGCGCAGAACACTCTTGCAACCAGCGCGGGTGCCCAAACCGACCTCGCGTGAGACACATCCGGGCTCACCAGCGTCAATCTGGGTTGGATCTAGAGGCGGCTTGCTGACTTGGCATTCAATCATTCAAGCTGGGAGCAAGAAATGTCGTCCCCCGGTCACTCGTCAATCTGGACCAAAGAAGTAACGTCAAGTTTGGGGTTGAATGAACGTAGCATATAAAATGTATTATAAACCAAGCACAATTTCCAAGACACTGGTTCTGATATTCTCTCATCGGTGTGTGCGACTGCTTCGTACCGCTCAACTGGTGGACGCAGGTTCGACATCGGGATTTGTTGTACTCCCGGATCTCCTTGTGCGAGGAAGTGTCCTAAGTGTGGTGCCACCAACGCCAGGAGATCCGATGCTTCATTGGTTTTAGTTATAATCAAAGAATGTGAGGAGGCCAACTCCCCGGTTCCGAAAATTGTACCGTAGTCGGCACGATATCAATAGCACCCATAAGGGTGAATTGAGAGGTCGCGAATGCGATCTCGTACGCAAGTGATTTTTCGTTCCAACCGCCCTTAGAGCAGTCACATGTGAAACCGTTACCGGCGGAATGAGCGGCTTCAAGCCCGCCCATCCGCCAAGAGGAGAAGAGAAGAGTATGAATCCAAAGAACATCAACGGGGATAAGGTGTGGGCAGCAACTGACCTTTTGCGATGGCGTCCACGCTTCCTCGCCCCGTCATCAAGTCCAGTCCGCCAGCTAGAGCTCGACCCATTGCTGGGAAGCTAACCAGAGCGGAGAATACTTTACTCCCCTCCAGCCTCGCTGGCAGAAAAGGGGCTCTCCTCTCTCGGGGGATTGAAGAAATTGGCAACATGGCAACCAAAGTGACAGGTCCATGCCATGTGCAGCAGTCTCCCCACAGTCCAATTCCCCCGAGTGCTCGGAGCGACCTCATGAAACCCCCTTCCTACTTCTAAACGGTGAGGCAGCGTGTTACCACTCACCATGGCTGTGGGCCTGATCGATGCCCTCTGGTGCGAACATATTCGCGGACGATCACTCGCTTCGCCCAACCCCGTTCTTCACCTTCTACCGCACCATGGCATTTTCATCCAGCGCGGAGCTGGCGTCAAGTGATGGTACATCTCCGGACCAGACGAATGAATCAGCTGGAAATGCATCGGGTCAGCCTCCGCCTGCCGCTGATACAGGATCTCCCAACGATGGAGAGCCGCAGGATGTACAACGATCCGATGCGAATGAAAAAGACCAATCGATGTCTGGACCCGACAATGCTCCTCCTGTTCCCCCACCAGTCCTTGTGGCTGCAGCACAGCCAGTGAAACCGCCCCGAATAGCCTCATTTGCATCGTCAACGACTCTGACGGCAGCTGTGTCCACTACAGCAGCTGCATCAAGTCGCCCTCGGGATCGCCTCGAAGACTTTCGGCTCGTAGGACGATTGGGCGAGGGAACGTTCTCGGAGGTTCTTCGAGTGAAGCACAGGGTCACGGGAAAGGTGTCGGCGATGAAACGGTTCCGAAAGACGTTTAAAGGGTGGGTGTTGTCGCGTCTGGTGCTTTTCATTTTGAAGGAAACGGGGTACGGGATTGATTTCACAGAGGAAGCGCGAGGATAACGAAGGGAGAAATGGTTCCCCGATAACGGATGTCTTGATATGCTGCCTTCTTCGGATAGGATGGACGAGGTCGAATCTCTCCGGGAGATACAAGCCCTGCGACGTCTTGCAGGCCATCCAAACATAATTGAGCTCGAAGAAGTCATTTTGTGAGTTCCACCCCCCCCTCAGAATAACTGGAGTCACGTACTTAAACCCTACCACTTCTATCGACGATACTTCCTAGCGAGCCATCTTCCGGTGTCTTGGCACTCAACTTCGAGCTCATGGACTGCAACCTCTACGAGCTCCTCTCTCGAAAATCGCACCACATCACACACACCAAGACCGCCGAGGGTTCCGGAGGAGGAAGCAATCTCCTCTCGGATCGCAAGATCAAAACTTACATGTATCAGGTCTTCCGCGCGCTGGAGATAATGCACGGGAAGGGCATCTTCCATCGAGATGTGAAGCCTGAGGTGCGCGACGGGAAAACCTCGTCGAGTGTGTCCCGTCACCACCGTCGCTCTGACGCACCTTCCTTTCAGAACATCCTCATCCACGGCCCGATCGCCAAAATCGCCGACTTCGGGTCCTGCCGTGGCGTCTACTCTCGCCCGCCATTCACCGAATACATCGCAACCCGGTGGTGTAAGTAACCTTGACGTCCCCACCAACATACGCCTACCTTACCAATATCACGTTCAGATCGCTCCCCCGAATGCCTCCTCTCCTCCGGCCTTTACTCCAGTCCCCTCGATATATGGTCTGCCGGATGCGTTCTCTTTGAGCTCGTCGCACGGGTCCCGTTGTTCCCGGGTTCCAACGAGCTCGACCAGTTGCACCGAATCCACAACGTCCTGGGAACTCCGGAGCCCAGAGTCGTGAAGAAGCTCGTTGGGTCTGGGAAGGGCGGCGTTGGAAGGGGGAAGCTGGAGTTCGGGAAGAAAGAGGGGACGGGGATAAGGCGACTCGTTCCTCAAGCAAGCGAAGAGTGCGTGGACCTAATTGGAAGACTTTTGAAGTACGACCCCGATGAACGGTGAGCGGCTTTCTGGTTGACTTATGGAAGTCTAGTTGCAGAATAGTTTACTCACATTTGTTTGCTACCTAGAATTACTGCCAGGGACGCCCTCCGCCACCAATACTTTTCGGACCTCGACTTGTCAGAGCTGCCGCCGAAAGTCACGGAGTATTACCGCACCAATCTCGTGGGAGCGTCGAAGTCGCGGTCGAAAGCGGATCTTGTTTCCAGGATGCAAGCGAGCAAGACCAGCATTGGACAGCTAGCCAGGACTGGTCATTCGAAGGGCGCCGGCGTGGAGGCGGCCACGACTTCCTCACTTCTGCCAAATGCGAGCAAAGAAAGCAACACTCCAGTTAAACAAGTGCCACAGGGTACGGAACAAAAACCTCCACTGCAACCTCTTCATTTAACGCATGCGCTTGTGACGTCTGTTTCGATAACGTCAACAAACGAGGGTGGAGAAGATGTTGTTGTCAGCAACGCCGCTCCAGCCGCCTCCTCGGGCCACAAACGAAGGCGCTCCGAGCCGGGCGTCGTGGTTGATGACTCGCAGTGGAAATCTTCAGGACCTGTCGACAATGCTGCCCCTGTACTGCCTCCGGCGACTCTTGGTACTGTGGGTCGGATGAGCCATCATCAACTTCTACCTGCCATCGAAAGCAAACAAAAGAACGTGAACGACGCCGAAAAAAATGTCGGCGCGCCACACGCCGAAGCCGCCTCTTGCGCTCCTGGCGGTGATAGCAATGTTGTCCCTCACCAAACGAACCACGTTGCAAGTCATCACCCAAATCGCGAAGACCCTTCTCTTGCACACGGCGAACCACCAATAGCTCGAGTGCATTTCTTGGACCAGCCCGAAATCGACCGTAGGACTGGAGCCGTGAAGGGAATGATCAAGTCGCAAAAGCAGCTTACGCTCCATTCCACCTCCACTACACACCTCGCAACGGTCGTTCCTCCACCCGCAGAACCCTTGCCACTGTCCGCTACCAAGCGATCGTCACACCGCAACAGTTCTTTCCCACCACCGTCGCACGACTTGGACTCGTCGCGGCAAGAAAGAAGCCAAGCTGTTTCACTGTATCGCGATACAACACAGAACAGGTCGGTCGGCTACGCAGGGCAACGCGTAGGATGGAAATCTCGGTCGACGTCTAACTCGAATGGGCTTACGGGGGGCTCATCATCCTTCTCCTCCACTTCCTCAGGCGGATTGTTTGGTGCAGGTGCAGGTTCAATGGGCCGGAAGAGATCGCCAAAGATTCTTATCGGCTTTGCGGCAGACAAAAGAAAGAGTAGCATCGTTCGACGAAGTGATGGTGGAGGAGGTAGTGGGAAGCTTCGCTATTTGGGTATGGAGGGAGTGGGGGTACTGGGAAGGAACCCTCGGGCAAATGGGGGGATAGCTATGCGAGGGACTGTCGGTGGGCGAGACCGGTCGAAGGTAAGAGCTTATGCGATGGTCAATGATTTGTTTTGACGTCTACAAATTTGTCAGCTACCTCCTTTGAAACGTTCCACAACCGACGTCATCACTGCCGGTGGTGCTCAATCGTCCTTTGAGTCCCCGAGCAGTCACCGGAGACAGCGCTCAAATCAGCCTTACATTCCTCCAAGGTCTGAGCCTTCCATTTTCGACGATATCTATCATACGGGGCAACCAAAAGGAGTTGGAGAAGAGGAGGCCCCCCGAATCATTCTACCCTCCCTCGCTCACAAGAAAATCCTCACGGTTGTTGCTCCTGGCAACAATGGAGCAATGGGGCGCGTCCAAGAGAACTTGAACGGGAGCCATCCGAGGACTGTAAATGCTGGCGGCACTGCATTGGACCACCGAATATCTAACAAAGAGAAGCTCCCCGCGGTACCAGGATAGTTTTATGAAGTAGCTAAAGACAATGACTCGTATTTACACACACATTACACGCAATACTGAAATAGTGCTCCTCTACCATGTTAGCTCACGGAAACAGAACTGACCGGTGGGAAAGCATTTTCCTTCGGCAGAACAAGGATCTGTCGCTCGTGAGAGATATAGCCACGAATGTACCCCTGGTGGACCTAATTAGCGAAACCACGGAATGAATGATGTTGCCAACCGCCATCTTACTTTGTCAATAAGGTTTGCCACAACACACTCCACTTCCCGGTCTCCAGAATTACATCCGAGCCATGATAGTGCCGTCTGTATTGGGGCGAGTGCAAGTCTTGTGCCGCTCACCGTGGCTGATATTTTATGGCTGATTTGAAGACCACGAACGTTTTCCAAAAAAATTGTGGATAGTGCACGTGGGAGACTCACATTCGTTTCAACAAATTCCTGAGGCAGAGGCCCCGCAATTTTACCACGACCAGAAATACTTGCCTTGGTACGAGAATTTCTTCTTTTTCTTCCACCAGGCGATCAAAAGTCTTGACATCTCCTTTCCGAAGAGCTACTGTGATTCTTCATATAGGTGTTTGACAGAGGGATACTTCTTAAACAGTGCGGATGTCGGCAGCTTTCCTCGCAGCATACGAAGGGGTATCAAGTACGTAAGAATCAGACTACAGAAGACAAAAGAGTTGATGATTAAGACCGTAGTGACAAAGGCGCGCCAAAAGTCTTGAAAACACACTACTTGTTATGTTTTACTGTTCGCAAACAGTGATTGAACGAGTCTCCGCGTCTTTGCTCGGCCGTATCATATTGCTCGTCCAGGAAGGCGAGCATACCGGAGTAGTACCAAAATTCAATCCGGTGTGATGCTGGGAATCGTTCTAATTGAGGGATATCACCGGAACGAAGAACCTTTGTAAAAGTCAGCACGAGATTCTGTTTGCCAAGCTGCGGATGAAAAACAATGAGTATTGGCATTTTTATAGCGGCAAAATAAGAGAGCCCACCCTGTAACAAATCTTGAACAGCAAGTTGGTATTGTAGTAGGTCCCCCATTTTCGCGAGAGATTAAATGAAGACCTGTCGTTGGCGCAAAGCGAGAATATTTTGGTTTATGTCCGGTAAGATTCTTCAAGATATTTCGGTTCCTTGTCCGCTAACGTCAACTCTTCGTCCGCCTGAGTGGTTTAGAGGTCAACTACCAGGAAAATGGTTTTGGTTGAACGTACAGCGAGGACACTCATACGAGCGGACAGAGCGACAAGCTCTCTTGCAGTGACCATCTCGTTGATTGGGCGAACACGCGGGAAAAAGTTCTGGAAGAAAGTATCCGAGGTCCTGTCCAAGCTTTACTCAAGCGTCTCAGCGACATCGATCTCACTGCAGAAGAGCGTTTTGATGCTTCTAAGCCTCTGCCACATCTTTAGCTTTCAACTTGCCCGAGCCGCCACCGCCCTGGAGAGAGAGCACGACATTGAAATGCGATAAGACCACATCATCCCAAGGTTCGTCCAGCTCGCGTCCGATGAGACGTGATAGAGCAGATGGCAGTGTCTAAATCGCGCTGAGGAGGTCATTTCTTGCCTGAACTAACGTACGCTGTCACTCTATTGATATCGTCGAACACATTCGTCGCGTGACGGTCTCGATGGCTCAAAAGCGATGCCAGCTTGGTCCCATCTTGGCTTGAAATAGCTTCCGTAACGTTCCTCGTGTAGCTGGCTTTTGATTGTTTCATTCACGGAAATTCGTTGAGGAAATGATGAGAAGTTCGTCGTGGCCACGGTCAGTCTTCACCTTCACAATTCACCATCAAATTCACGCTTGCAGTGATGGCAGCAGCGTCTTCTTCATCACATCGTACATCGCATGTTGGAATGTCCGCGCAACAGCTGCAGAACGACGACGACGACTGGGAAGAGGAGGTCGGCAATTCTTCCCAGTAAAACACGCTTTCCCCATCATTTACCGCGCTCCCCTCCCTCGTCAGACCACCTATGCACTCCTCGATCTCGGCAGACATACCCCATCGTCTCTCATCAGATCTGCGCTCGATAAAGACCCCACATATCAACTCATTGGACTCGACACACCAACACCTTACCTCCGCCTTGGCCATCTCGTTTTTCGCGGGAAGCACGAGCGCACCATCGGCACTGAACTCATCATCGGGCCCACTGGGTGGGATTACGAGGACCGACGAGCCGCAGAAGCTGCGATACCGCTAGGCAAACCACAGTCGGGGCCCTGGATCGACCGAGGGCCTCCACCTGGTCCAACCATGGGGCCATACGCAGGAGGGCCGGGTGCTGGTGGGATCGGCGGAATCGGTGGGGCCGGGGACCAACGGTACGAAATCGTTGCCACGACACGACGACGAGTGCACATGACGAGGGTCCAACTGACCCAACGGACTGATGCGCAACCTGCTGCGAGTACGTCTGATGGGCGCGCGGGACCACGACGGTCTGCGGCTCCGGCGGCAGGTGGACCTTCATCAGGAAGACCGTCAGCAGAAAAACCTTCTCGTACCGCAGCCCCTCAGAGCGACGAGTCGATGGACGATTGATTGATTGAGAACCCATGACGAATCCCGGGATCAAGAAAATACTGCTCTTTGCACTTGTGGATAATGAAACATCTAATGTACCATCAAAATGTACACCTTTACATACCCTATCTGACGTCTGGACCAGAGTACGCACATTATCACGCTGCAACGGTTTCCGCTTGTCCATTTGCATGCCCAGGACACTGAACGGCCCTGTTGGGCGGATGGATTTGATGGTAAAAGTCCCGCGGAGAACCAAGTGACCAGCCAACATGGCCCTGACCTGCAAGCGGTCCCATCGCGGAGAGAAAAAGAGCGTCCTCCAACTTCCTGCCCCTGCGCAGCAACTACCAAACTCAAACCCTTTGTACATTCCTTCTTGGCCTTGGAGACGCAATCATCCACGCTCGCCCAAAAGAGAAGGTGCGCACTTAGGTCAACCTGTTCGCCGAGTACACGTGTGTGTGACAGTGGCGACGGCCTCCATCACCTACCGCCGGGTGATAGGTCATGCGCATTGTGAAGTTTTTCGGGGCCACGTTGGTTCTGCCGGGGTGATTGTGGTGGTGTCGTGGTGGCACTTTGCAACTCCTGGAACGTGGTCTCGTCCCTTCCATCACTGATCCCCTTCTGTCGCCACGCTATTACACCCAGCGCCGCCACGCGCAATCTTCTTATGATGTGCTCAACCGACCCCCTGAACATTGCAGACGAGTGAATTGGTTGTCGGTAACTACCGTCTTGTAGGTGCAAAACTGTGTTGTTCTACAATGTAAACGTACCGACGATAAATATCCCAGACATCTCCATATGATACACGCCCAAGACCAGCGTCGGACGAACTGCTTCCTGGTAGCTTATCCTTGACCAACAGACCTCGCAGAGTCTGTCGCAATCCTCCACTTAGAGTAACTATCGAGCGCAACCACCTCTGAAGGAATCAACGGCATGGCCGTGGACCGATACCTGGAGATTCCCGAGTACCCCGACGGCGGAAGCATCAGCGACTCGTCCTCTCTGAACTGATACCGTGACGCAAACGCTGCTCCCGGTCCGCGCACATCGCCCGCACTCGTCATGGTCTGTCCCGAGCTGCCGCTGGAGAGGCTGGACAGGTTTCTCGACGACATGGTTCGCGACTTGCCTCGGACTGAGCGACTGGCTGTTCGTGGGAATTGGAAACTGGTAACGTTGGACTCGGCGCGGTTGCCAACGGTCGAAGCCGTGATGAGGTAGCTCAGTGGTCCGAGGTCGAGGCAGTCACTACAGCGAGAGGATTTGAGTTAAGTGTTGAGACTACCGCTAGTAGCAGATGATATACTCACACAGGACTGTGGGCACGTGATCGTAAAGGAGAGGACACACACGAACGAGATCAAAGTGAATATTATCGAGAGTATAATCGTTCGACGCAACAATATAGTCCACTCACAATGCGCCAGTCGCTCCCGTCGAAAGCTACACCGTCGAAGCACATCACGTCAACAAAAGAAATAAGAGGTCGATACATGTCAAAAAACTCACATTCGTTCCCGACGCCCACCCATCCCTAAACACAAAGTTGACGACGACCATGGTTCCTTCGTCGATCTGGATTTCGTCTTCTTGGGTAGGGTTGTACTGGTTTACGGGTCGCGCCAGATTGTTTCGAGTCAATTTCAGGACCATAACCCAACGGCAAAGGTAAAGGAACGTACATCAATCAATGCTTGCAAGGGCAGGCCACGGTAAGGCACACTTGGTTCGTCAAGTTGGTTGAGCGGGCGAGCGAGGTAGTCGAAGAACGGCTGATACAAGAAAATTGTTAGATTTGCATGAAACCAGAGAGGGGTATCCTAGGCTTGCCCCCATGAACTCACATGAAGCACTGCCACCCCGTCCTCCTGCACTTCCGGCTCCTGCTCCTGCTCCTCCAAAGCCGTAGCCCGGCTCGCAAGGTGATCCAGTGGATGCGACGAGCTCTCCTTGGACACGACACCAGAACCGAGTTTGCTCGAAATCTTCTTACTCGACCGGGGCATCGACCCGCCGCCCTCCCTGAGCGTCCCGAGCGAGCTGGGGGTGGTCGACCGGCCGCGCGACATGGAGGACTGGATGGACGACGACCCCGTGCCCGTGCCCGGGGGGCAGTAAGCGTCGAGGTTCTCGGACCGCATGGACCCGTCACCGAGTGCCTTTGGAGGCATGCTAGGCGGTTGGAGCGTTCGGCGGGAGCTTGGCGCGGAGCGGCGCGAGGCGGTGGCGGTGTCGGATTTGATGATGGTGGAGGAGTGCAGCGAGGCCGAGTCCGAATCCGAGGAGACGGATCCGAAATGTGACGGGCCGTGGTCCTCGTCGGTGGATTTTGGGTCGTGAGGGAGTGAGGGGATGTCGCCTTTTTTTGCCGGTTGTGTCCTTTGTGGATGGACGTGGTTGTGGAGCAGATGAAGGTACGTTCGTACCACCGATTCAACAATCAGAAAACACGACAGGGAAAACAAAACCGCATTGAAAAAGCACATCACTCACCTTCGTCTCTTCCTTCTCACCAACACTCCCACGACAATCCCTCCCACCAATACCGCACCCGCTACCGCACCAACAATAACACCGACGTTCGCACCCCCAGACGCGCCCTTGGATCCCGCTGGAGAACCCTCTGCTCCTCCTACTCCTCCACCGACACTCCCCAGCCCACCCCCTCCTCCTCCACCAGATCCCGCATTCCCCGTCCCACCAGCCCCGTCCAACGTCGGGTCGACTCCGTCTCCGGGACTCGACGGCTCCACGGCTGTTCCGGAGACCGACCCGGACCGACCGCTGCCCGCTGGTGGGGGAGGGGCGCCGGCGCCGTTGGGACCGTTGGGGGCTACGACGGTGCCCGCGCCCGTGCCTGTGGCGACGTCGCCTGTGGGGGGAGGGGGAGCTACGGAATGGGTTAGCTGTGAAGGTGGGAAGGGTGATAGCGGAAGATGATGGGGAAGGAGCTTACCGGTTCCGTCGGCTGAGTGTGTTGGTTCGCACGAGTGGGTGAGGAACACGATACGGTTAAGGCTGAGAGGAGGGGCTAGCGCGAAATGATGGGATACTCACTTGGAGGAGGTGGACCTGCTGGCGTCCCGGGCGGCGCCGCGGGTGGTGCCGCGGTCTGAGGTGGCGACGTTGGAGCCGTGGGGGGAGCGTTCGGTGGTGGAGGTGGCGAGGGCGGCGGGGGTGCTGTTGGGGGCGGCGCGGCGGGGGGAGGTGGAGCTGCGGGCGGTGGTGGTGCAGCGGGGGGTGGAGGTGCAGGTGGTGGAGGTGGAGCTGAGAAGGAGGATGGGTGGGAGGACAGTGAGTGGTGAGCGATGCGGGATCGCGTTGCGGAATGATGGAAGTGTTCATGTATCCTCATGCTGCTTCACGGACCCGGATCGGACACAGGACGCAGAGGGATCCTGCATGAATGGGTTATAATGCCGTGCCGGTTTAGGCATCGAGTTTCGCTCGGGCCGCTGTACGCAACCGGCGGTCGCGTGGATCGGACCATTCGCCTCGGACGGACTCCTCGGTCAACGCTTCGCGACTCCATCATCCGAACCTCATTCCGTTCGCGGTACGCAGCCGCGCAAACCGGACCATTCGCTCAACACTCCTCGGCCCGCGCTTGTGGCTCGTCCCCGCTCCACTCTCTGCCCGATAAAGCCTCCTCTCGACGTACGCTCCACTCAGTGTCCGCCTCCGCGGAGTGTTCGGATGTGGAGGAAACATGCACTCCGGCCTCGGTGCACTGTGCACTATGCCCTCCACGGGTGGTTCGCCTCCGGCTGACGTCTCGCTCCACGTATGGATCACTCGCCTCCGGGGGACTCCTAAGTCAGCGCTTCGCGCAAATGCCTTGGGCTCGCGACTCCGCTGCTCGAAATGCTCTGTTCGTCTCCCCTCCACTCGGCAACGGCTCGTTCCGTTCCGTCTCCCTCGGCGGGGTATTCTCCGGCGGAAATTTGCGCTCCACGGCAGGTAATTCGCCTCCGGCGGACGTCTCGCTTCACTCGACACCCTCGGTCAGCGCCAGCGCGCTTGGACCCGGGTGCTCGGAGTGCCCTCTTCCATGCTTCACACTTGGTACCTCCCCAGTCCCCAGTGGACTCCACTCTCACTCGGCAACGCATGGTTCCGTTCGATCACGCATACATACGTTGTAAAATCGGAGGCGGTGGCGCCGGAGAACAATCTTCCAGCACTGTACACGTGCATGTCTTCGCACTGGGGTGGAAAGGAAGGAGAAAAGAGGAGTGAAAATGCGGCCGCCGCAGCAACCCGGGGTACGCAGCATGAGAGCGCACCAGAGAACGAGCTCTCCTGAGCAGTACAGGTCCGGGCAGTTGATGGGCTGGATGCCCCTCCGATCCAGTCCTCGCCGACTCGGATCATGGACAACCACGCGTCCGCCCCATCCTTGTCCCAAACCCATCGCGTTTTCCGGACTACCTCCGTGGGTGCGTGCTTTGGGATTGCGCACGTAAGTAAAGGTGTCAGCGATTGTCCGCGGGGGAATCGAACATCAAACATTAGTAACAAACTCACCTCCGAGCGCGGCCCCAGCCAGCAGCCACGACACAGCGATCGACAGGACGAGCATCGCACGGATCGACAGGGGGGAGTGCGGTGGGGGGTCAGCGAAACATGGCGTGTGTATATGTAGAGTGGAAGACTGTGTGAACAGTTCGTGCTGCCGCGCGCCACTTGCCTGATTTGGAAATGAATCCCGATCACTCTCCAGGTACACACCGCCAGAGACCATGAAATTTTAATTCGTTGGTGGGAGAGGTGTGCTTGGTGAGGCCCTGAGTCGCCTGATGCCATGCCATGTTGTTGGTTCGTAGTTATACTGTGACAGTGAGGAGTGTGAAGACAAAACTGAACACGAATCTCAAGAGCTTTTGTCGCGGCCAACGAACTCGTGGAACTTTGGTCGGCGGTATGTACAACCGAGCGGAGTGCGCTCGAAGGGAAAAGATTATTCGTGCCGCGCCTGCTCGTGGGCTCTTCCGAATCATTTACAACGGAAGTGGTCGGGGTTTGGCTCGAGATGGAAAATAAAGTATAGACTACATTTGACTTGATACCCGCAATTGTGGCCCCCGACCCCACACCCCAAAACCGGAAAAATGGTCGCGCATGTTATTCCCCAAGGCCGACCTACTTCCTTGAAATGCATGCTGGAGGCGTGGATGGCTTCGGTGTGGTTTTGTGCTTGCTGCGAGAGCCGAGAATGGGCAGCGAGCATACTGCATCGAGTGTATTTCAGACGTCGAGGATTCACCGATCGGTCTCGTCACCGCTACTACGCGACTGCACGCCATCGATTGAGTTCCTCCACGCGTGAGCTCAAGGTGGCTCGTCCGTGTTCATCGAGGGCTCATTGTGGTGGAGCCAGTTTCGCCGACGAGCGAGCGAGCGATCCGACGCGGTCAGGGACTCTTTTGTGGGGAAAGTTCTGGACGCGACGACTTCGTAGGGGCGTTGCATCTCCCTCCCCTTATTCTCGAACATGGTGAATGTCAAGCCCCTTCGACACCTGTCCCACCCTACCGCCAACCACCTGGCAGTGGAGGCACACTGAGACGTAACGAAAAACCGAGCCACAAAAATCGACACCCCGCTCCGACACTCAGCGCCGCAACCGTCCCTGCCTTCGGGCATCACATCTCGACCCATAGTAGGCAGGGCACACCCCGCACCCGGTTTCACACTCACAACCACGAAACTTACGGGGGTACATACCTGCCATGCCATATGCCAAGCCGCGTCGGTCGAGGGGATGGTTACGTAACGTGGGCGATTGCTTGGAATTGGGATACGATTTTGGGGTAGGTGATGCGGTGAGCGCTTTGGTGTGATGGCACGTCTGCTAGAAGCGTGAGGATTCCGTGTTTGAAGTCTGTAAGGTGCTTGAACCGCCCACGAACCCACCACGCACCCCCCCCAAACGGGTTTGGTCTCCTCCGACTTCCACCCATCCCTCGCCGACTTAAACACTGTCCTCGACACCAGCCGCCTCCGTTTCGCGGTCCGACGTCCGTCGAACATTCTGCGATAGCAGAGCCCGTAGTCGTACAAGACGAGCGCGCCACCATCGCAGAACACGTCGAGTCGCGTCGAGGCTAGGAGAAAGAATGAAGTCGATAAAATCTTGGGTGTCGCAAAGGCGTGGGGGATTGACGTCAAAGCGAAAGAAACCCCACCCCTGCTAGAACTCAATCGCCGCACACGCTGGAAGCAAACCCGCGTCAGTGGCAGCGACAGTGATGGAAAGTGACGGCCAAGAGCTACAGATCTACGGCGCCAAAGGTGGTAGCTGTGGGGCGACGGATAATGGAGGTGAGACATCGGCCGAATGCATGGCGATCGTCCCTTACGAGGATTCCGGTGACTGATACGAACTGAGTCCTGAGAGCTCGTTGTCTGGATCTTGATGGATCTGGATTTGATGACAGCACAAACTGCAACGGTACCTAGAACACATGCAGATCGGCCGGCCAACTCGCGCACTCGGCGGAACGCTGTGATTCTTGCGGAGCCTCGCGATGAGTTGACAGAGCAGACGTACATAATGTCGAGTCAAGCCCCACTTGCGTGACACTACTCGTCCAGCTTACCAGTTTTGGATCACCACTCAGCGCGTTATCATCTGTGACAAAACCTGTGTGGGAGCGCGGTGACTCGTAACTCATCAATGCGGAGGAAGACTCTGCACCATCTTCTTCCAGGACCATTGATTCCCACAAACGAAGCAGTCAGACGGTTCAAACTCCGATTACGAGGTCTTTCTTGACGCCGCGGTGCAACATCTTATGTTGAATGCGACATGCTATTAACAACCCCATTCCAATTTCAAATGAATCTGCAACTCGGACATTGTAACTACTCCTGAAACTATCGGATCTATCTTGGGACATGAAAAGCGTCACATTATTTTCTTTCCGCCCGCTCCGGTCGCACCACTGGTTTGAAACAAGGCGCGAACATGTCAGAATGAGACACAAGAGTCTTACGTTCCGTCCACATTGGATACTCACAACAGCGCAATGTACCAGTCGAAAAGGAGACTTGGCAGCGTACGCGCGACATATTGCTGGATGTACTCGGGTGCTGGTGAAGCGATGTGGAAGTCTCCGCGCAAGATCCCGGCCTTGTACCCTTCAGCGACATACTTTGGAGACGCGAACATGATGTTTGGAAGTGTCGAAGGGCCGCGTGGATCTGTTTTCATGGGCTCGGCTGGTTGGAGTGCAAAGTGTGATTTCGGAGGAGTTGCAACTCGCATATGAAAGTCATTGAACTCACTAATCCGTGTGTTAATAAGACCTGGGAGAATGACACTGACGAAAACGTTGTGAGGGCGCATTATGAATCGGAGATCTACAATCAATACATGAGGTGTGCGAAAACGCCCTTTGCTCGGTCGACTCGACGGTTTTACCAACCTTGAGCAAGCGAAAGTACAGCTGCTTTTGTCGAATTGTAGAACAGTTGATTAGGTATTCCGACCAGGGCGTTGATCGAAGACGTGAAAACAATCTGCCAGAACAAAACAACAGTGACATTCGAACCACACGACTTACAGACGCCTGTGGTACTTACTTGGCCCTCCTTTCTCTCCGCGAATCTTTTCAAGAACGGGTTGACAGTCCTCAGAGTCCCCAGTACATTGGTCGAAAAGGTACGTCCGTATGAATCTTGCCAAAGGGTGTTGGAAGAATCTCCCTCGTAGTTGGTTGTTCCAGCGTCTTAGAG
>KQ965760.1:1612-102731 GCA_001574975.1 Gonapodya prolifera JEL478 | reverse complement strand
CCGTTCTGCCCAATGTCGATCGATGCCACCTCGCATTCAGCTCCTTTCTCGCGGACTTTTTCTGCAACAGATTGAAGGCGATCTGCGACAATGACCTGTCACGTTTCGCATCACGAGTTCTGATCGAATCAAATTATATATGTGCTCACGCATATCTTTAGCAATCAGAGCAAGGCAGGTACCCGGTGAGGCAAACGCAACAGCAAGCGCTTCCCCGATTCCAGAGCTGGGGATAATATTAGGTCATCAACACGTTTTCCTTTAACCGTACGACGGGGATCCGTTACCTGGCTCCAGTAATGACAATCGTTTTTGGATGCTGATATATTAGCGTCAGCAAAGCGGTAAGTGATCAAGAGGAACGAGATTACTTTACCTTGGGAACTCTGCTCTGTCCAAGGAGTCCGAATACGAGCGCCTTGAAAAGAAAGAAAGCTGCGATCGGGATGGCAAGTATCTAAGTAATAGAGGTGTAACCATTGAGTGTCATGAGGGACAAGGGGGTCACTCACCTGAGTTCCAACAATGATGACAGCAGTCACGAGGTTGCGAAAGGACTCGTTGAAACTGCCCTCGTGGATGAGCTGGAGAATTCCCGAGTCACTGATGTAGTTTCTCTGAGTCATTGCTTGACTTGTTTGAGCGATTCCCCCGGTTCTTCTGCGTTGCTTTTATCAATTTCGCCGCTTCTTTTGTCTTTGACGTAAGGTTGACGTGTCGTTCCTGCGGCAAATAAAACGACTGTGGCCCACTTGAATCACATTTCTCCGCATTTCTTTTGCTCAACATTTAAAACTCAAACGACGAAAAGCATCGAAGCATGGCCGACCCAACGCAACATAAGATGGTTATCGACACGTCTGTCGAAGTGAGTGCGGCGGTTAGCCCACAGCAAGACGGATTGGAGTGGTGAGCTCACGAACCCATGATACTCTCCCAGGCAAAGCCGGAGCACGTCGACGAGCTTGTCGCTGGACTGCGAAGGTGAGAAGAACGTTATCGATTGACGTTTCAACCGAATGTGCTCATTCCATACTCTTCTGTCAGTGGAAACGTCCGAGTGTCATCGAAGGAATCAGAGGACCCCGAGAGGCAGCGAGCACAAAAACTAGCCGAGGTAGCCGAGGCAGCGCGCGAAGGACGTCTTCCTACCACCGCGCAAGCCGTGCAGTTCCTCAACCGTGTGGAGTCGGACAAGACGCTCAAGGAGCAGACGGAGCACATGGGCCCCGAGGGGAAAAAGGTACGACTTTAATTTTGTGCTTTCCGTCCCGGGAATGGAGGCGAAACCTCCTTTTCTGACAGGTCGTAAGTGACGTCACGAACATCGCGGAGTCCACCAAACGCCTACTGGTAGAGGCAAACCCAGACGACCAGCTTCAAAAGGTTTGTAACGCTGGTTTTACAAATCTTTCTGTCATTAATGTTGGATGTGTTACCACCACAGCTCATATTTTATACTTCACGGGCGGTTCAGTCGATTTCTGGTGAGACTCTCTTCCCTATTTCCTTTCCTTCCGAACATTTTACGACCATCCTTTCTTTTCAGAAAGCACCAACAGGCAAGAATTTCCATCCGAGGCCAGGAAAGAAGCATCGGTATGTGTAAACGTTTCGATTGGGGAGCGGTTTACTCTATCATCATTATTACTCAAAACACCAACGATTCAGAAGTCGATGGACGACCTCAAAAAATCAGTCGGTAGGTTTTCTCGGACGGTTGTGTGTCCAGAATCGGTCTTGACCTGTTTGTTGGCAGAGGGAGCTGCGAACATCGCTCGCCTTCTCGCGACCTCGAAAGAGTTCAGGGATATCTCAACTGATGTCTTGAATCTTGTAATTGAGACGTGGGTTTATGGTGGTCCCGTTTCACGAGAGTTGGTGAAAGCTGATTTCCGCATTCGACATGACAGGTTAGAGAGCCAAGGTGGCGATACCGGAAAAGCTATCGCCAACGCAACTCAACAGGGTGTTGAAATGCTTCAAGACGAAGGCAAACAGCAAGATGTCAAAGATCGTGCGGAGCGGGCACGCTCTAAAGCGGTGGAGGGTCTTAATGAGGGTCGCCAGGTTCGTTGTTCTCCTCACGGCCGGTTACATTTCCATTATTTTAAGTCCGACAATTCAGGCGCTCTTCCAACCGGGTGACAAGTCCCTCAAGTCGCGAATCCAAGAAGCGTCAAGCCAGGGTTAGTTTCGTATTCTGATGAAATCCCTTTGAACTTGACCTTACCTTGCTGCCACTAGCTCGCAAGAGAACGTCTGACACTACCAAAAGCGGACAGCACGCGGTACCCGAGAGACTCTCTGGGAAGAAACACAAGTCGTCTGGTCACGGTGCCACTCGTGCAACAGACGACATTACTGGGAAGATACAAGATGAAGGTACCCAGCGGCGTGTGACTGATAAGGTGAAGGAGGAGGCTTCGGAATTTCGAGAGGATTTGCTGGCTGCAGGAAGGGGAGAAAAGACACTCGATGATGTCGTCCAATCAGCCAAGAAGCAAACGGGAGACGTAATGGACGTTGTTCAAAGTGAACTTCCAGAATCCGTGAAAGGAAAAGACGCACAACAAGTTGCTGGCCAACTGGTCGATCAGGCCAACGCCGTGGTCGAGAAAGCAAAGAGCGACCTCAGCAATATCGAAATCCCAAGGGAGAGATTGGAAGAGCTCGCGAGGAAATGGAAGGAGCTCCTCGTCAATGGGATCGGCCAGCGAGAGGACTTCAAGAGGGCTTGGAGTGACCTCGGAGAGTAAGTTCACAGTCTGCAACGGTCTCGTCTCATGGTCCCGTGTTGATATTTCTTTGTGTTGTTTAGGCTAGTCGTCAGTGCTGCTGGAAAGCTTCGGATTGCATTCGATGCGCTTTCTTCCACTGCCAAAGAGGTGCGTAGCACGTCATCGCATCATATAAGAATGGCCCGTCTGATCGCGATTGCCTCTTTCGTTTCAGACAACTGTCGAGGCACAGAAGGATTCTCGTAAAGCTCTTCAAGGTAGGTCGCGTTTTGCAGAGTGAGAGGCAAGCGCCCCTAAAAATGTTCAACTTCTCAGCTGCAAAGGAATTGGTCGAGAACTTCGCGGACCACCCGCTAGATCGTCTCGTCGCGCTCACCAAGGAGCTTTCCGATGCGATTCCCAACGACCCCGACCTCGGGGATGTGCTGAGTGATACGAACAAAGTAATCAGTAGATCCCACGAGCAGATCATCGTCCAAGGCAAGACTTCGGAGATTGACGGTAATGTTTGGCGATAAAGAGGCGGGCGTCAACTAGTCAACCGAAGTGTCTGACTCTCATTTTGCAGAATTCACGAATAACCTTATGGATCTGACGTCAAGAGCCCGATCTGTTCTCCTCAGCAAGTATGAGGAACCAGTCACCTCTTTACTCGGAGAAGTTCAAGCGGTGCTCGAAAATCTTTCCGCGTCGCGATCATCTGCAGCCATGTCCAAACTGGGTTCGGACTTGGAAACGCTTGCACGTGACATGTTTCTCGACGATAGTGGTCAGCCTACGCTGAAGCCGCAATTGCTCAGAGATCTCTCGAAGCTAGTTCCACTGATTGCTGAGAATCTGGCATATCTACCTCTCCCAAGGATCGAGCAGTGAGTGGACGTTACGTTCTGCGCATTACTCGTAACATGTAAACCGGACATTAATGCAGGGATGACGCTGATGTCCACTACATCTTTGATAACGTTGTTCTCAAGAGCACAAACATTCTTCCTTCTTTTGTGAAAATGAAGACGGAGACCACAATCGATACGGACAAACCTGAGGGGCAGAGGACGAAGTCCGTTTTCGACATCACGATGTGAGCTAAAACGATACTTTGCGCTCTAATTTATGAGATCTAAGAGAATTGTCTCCCGTAGATCCAAGATTCAATCCAGTGCACGCGACATTGTCTTCTACTATAACAAAAAGTCGGGACTAATTACAATGTCTGACGTGAGTCTTATTATTCCAACCTCGTTCTAGATTTTTATTGACGTCTAATCGCATAATAAAGGTCGGCCTCCTTGACTTCGACATCGTTTCGCGGGACGGAATGACGGTTCACATTGTTCTTGAGCCACAACCATTGACAGCTCTTACGGGATTAAACACGCGGGCTGACGAGACGGAGGGAGAAATCTTGCGCCTTGTCAAAAGTGAAGTAAAGATCGACGCGGTAGACATGAGGTTCCACGACACAAGACATGATGTGAGTCCCGCGCAGTGTCGGAAAACGGACGTTGAAGTTAGGTTATGCTGACGTTCACACCCCAAAACGGCAGACCCTTTACACCGTGGTCAAACCAGTCACGTCCACATACCTCCGACGCAAAGTTGAAGACGCTCTCAATGGAGCCATCGCGGACACCATCATGTCGCTCGATAAGCGCATCACAAATGAGGCCAAGAGGCGAGCCAGGGAAGCGCGTGAAGCGGCGATGAGGTCTCTGGTCACCGAGTCATCGGGGAAGGAGCTGAGCAAAGATGCTCCACCGGAGTGGGGAAGCAAGGCGTACAATGTTGGAGCTGCGCCAATGGCGGAGTGACGAATTTCAGATCCTCGATGCGAGGCAAAATGGCAGAAAAACGTACACCTAAAATGATGCTGAAAGTTTCAAAATTCAATCAAATCTTCTTTAACTACGTTGCCAAGTGGTGTTTGTTCGACTGTCGCTAGTGCTGAGTGTCGCGGATGGGTAGCATTTCAACGGATATCAGGGCACGATCGAGCACTACACGACTGTAGTACAATTTAAGCTCGCAGATGGCGCCATGACACTCTCGCGTCGGTATTCCAACTCGTCAGACTGTTGTAATCGAATCACCAGAGTCTTCGCCGTCCCCTTAGAAACACCGTACGACAAACAAGGCGAGGTCACACACAAATGTGAACCGCTCATTGAAAGGAGGTCAACCATCTACTTCCAAAAATTGTACCGCGTAGCAGGCAGTACAATAGCAGAGCATACGAGATAGGAGACCCTGAAGAGCGCGGACGCACAAGACCAGTCCGCCACCACCGCAGAATCCGTCGACTCGAGGCAATGAGAAGAAGAATGAAGTCGAAGTCCAATGAAGTCATCGATGTCGCAAAGGTGTGGGAAATGGCTCCTCGAAGGCATCACGCAAACCTCCATGCAGTACCAAGCGGTAGGAAAAAAACGCAATCAGGCCTCCCCACGATTCCCCGTACGGGGGCTCAATCATCGGCAGGGAGCTCGAAGGAAGACTCGCCATACAGAATCGTTATGGTGGCCAAACTGCCGAAATCGCATGAAGGCCCATGAGTCAATCTTTTGCAGCAAGTCGTCCCTCACTCTTTCTGGCTGCTCTCTTCCCCCTACGGCGTCAAGTCACCAGTCCGTTTGCTGACCTTAACCTCGCTTGTTGGTCTCTAGAAGGTGTTCGCCGATATCTTCCACGTTGCCGTAAACCTCCCTCCTTGATACGAGAACACACCCTATCACTTTGGACTTACAATTGCTTCCGTACCTCTTCACGGACATGGGCAGTACAGAGAACGTACGGATCTGTGCGGCCAACTCGTGCGCTCAACGGACGCTGCAGTCAGATCAGAGTTAGACGTACTTCCTCTTGGTTTAACCTCACACCATGTGCCACACTCCTCGGCCCGCTCACCGGTTTCGGACACCACACAGCTCGATTTCATCTCTGACAAAACCCGTTTGAGAGGACGGTCACTTGTAACTCATCAATGTGGCGGAAGATTGTGTACATGAGCTTTTTTCGGAGATGATCGCTTTGCAGGGAGAAGTGGTCAGGCTGGTCAGACACTGTTTACGAGGTCTTCCTTGATCCCATCACGATCCTTCAATGGCGCAATCCCTCGTTCTCTCTGTAAAAGACTGTGGACTCTTCCTCGCCCACCCTTCCCGTCGGAAAACATGCATCTGGAACCGACTTGCTGACTCCGCTGGCTCCTGTGACGGATAAAGGAGTTGTACAACATTTTACGGTGAAAGCACTGCGCTATCGAAAACTCCATTCCAATTTCAAATGAATCTGCAACTCGGACATTGTAACTATCCCTAAATCTGTCGTATCTATCTCGGGTCATGATACGCGTCACATTATTTTCTTGCCGCCCGCTCCGGTTGCGCCACTGGTAAACGGACATCCTGCTCAGATGTCAGATGCGACACAGGAGCCTTGATTCCAGTCACACTGGATACTCACAGCAGCACAATGTACCAGTCGAAGAGGAGACTCGGCAGCGTACGCGCGACATATTGCTGGATGTACTCGGGGGCAGGCGAAGCGATGTGGAAGTCTCCGCGCAAGATCCCGGCCTTGTACCCTTCAGCGACGTACTTTGGAGACGCGAACATGATGTTTGGAAGTTTCGATGGGTCGCGTGGATCTGTTTTCATGGGCTCGGCTGTGGAGCGCGAAGTGTGTTTCGAAGGAGTTGTAACCAGAAATACAACACGATGAACTCACTGATCCGTGTGTCATTAATACCTGGGAGAATGGCACTGACGAAAACGTTGTGAGGGCGCATTCTGAATCGGAGATCTACAATCAATACATGAGGTGTGCGAAAACGCCCTTTGTTCGGTCGACTCGACGGTTTTACCAACCTTGAGCAAGCGAAAGTACAGCTGTTTTTGTCGAATTTTAGAACAGTTGATTCGGTATTGCAACCAGGGCGTTGATCGAAGACGTGAAAACAATCTGCCAGAACGAAACAATCGTGACTGTTCAACGCCACAGAATTCCGAACGCGTATGTTACTCGCTTGGCCTGCCTTCCTCTCCGCAAATCGTTTCAAGAACGGATTAACGGTCCTCAGAATGCCCAGTACATTGGTCGAAAAGGTACGTCCGTATGAATCTTGCCAAAGGGTGTTGGAAGAATCTCCCTCGTAGTTGGTTGTTCCAGCGTCTTAGAGNCCGTTCTGCCCAATGTCGATCGATGCCACCTCGCATTCAGCTCCTTTCTCGCGGACTTTTTCTGCAACAGATTGAAGGCGATCTGCGACAATGACGTGTCACGTTTTTCGCATCACGAGTTCTGATCGAATCAAATTATATATGTGCTCACGCATATTTTTCGCAATCAAAGCACGGCAGTTACCCGGTGAGGCAAACGCAACAGCAAGCGCTTCCCCCGATTCCAGAGCTGGGGATAGTATTAGGTCATCAACACGTTTTCCTTTTACCGTACGACAGGGATCCGTTACCTGGCTCCAGTAATGACAATCGTTTTTGGATGCTGGTATATTAGTGTCAGCAAAGCGGTTAGTGATCAAGAGGAACGAGATTACTTCACCTTGGGAACTCTCCGTTGTCCAAGGAGTCCGAATACCAGCGCCTTGAGAAGAAAGAAAGCCGCGATCGGTATAGCAAGCATCTGCATCGTAGATTTGCAGCCATTTACTGTGAAGAGATGGAAGGCCACTCACCTGAGTTCCAACAATTAGAACAGCAGTCACGAGGTTGCGAAACGACTCATTGAAACTGCCTTCGCGGATAAGCTGCAGAATTCCTGCGTGACTGATGTAGTTCTGAGCCATTGTCAGGTTGGTGTGACGGGTTGGTTTTATCAATTTCGCCGCTTCTTCTCCCTTTGACGAAAATGTGACACTTTCTTTTGCGGTAAGTGAACCGCTGCCTTTGCCCAACCTTGAACCAAATTTCTCCGCATTCCTCCATCTCGAAAACTCTGAACCCAAACGACAAAAGCATCGAAGCATGGCCGACCCAACGCAACATAAGATGGTTATCAACAAGTCTGTCGAAGTAAGTGCGGCGATTCACTCGCAGCAAGAGCGATGGGATATTGGGCTGACAACCCCGTGACGCTCTCCCAGGCGAAGCCAGAGCACGTCGACGAGCTTGTCACCGGGTTAAGGAGGTGAGAAGAAGTGTTATCGCTTGAAACCCTGTTACCGATTGACGTTTCAACCGAATGTGCTCATGCCATGCTTTTCTAACAGTGGAAACGTCCAAGTGTCATCGAAAAAATCAAAGGACCCCGAGAGGCAGCGAGCACGGAAGGTAGCGGAGGTAGCGGAAGCAGCGCGCGAAGGACTTCTTCCCACCACAGCCCAAGCGGTGAAGTTCATCAATCGGGTGGAGTCGGACAAGACGTTCAACAAACAAAAGGAGCAAATGGGCCCCGAGGGGAAAAGGGTGCGACTTTACTATGTGCCTTCTATCGTGGTAATCAGACGCGAAAATTGTTTCCTGACAGATTGTGAGTGACGTCAGGAAAATCGCTGAGTCCACCAAGGGACTGCTAGTAGAGATGAACCCAGATGATCAGCTTCAAAAGGTATGTAACGCCGACTTTAGGAATGTTGTGCCCTTCATGCCGAATATGTCCCCACCACAGCTCATATTTTACACTTCACGTGCGGTTCAATCTATTTCTGGTGAGGTACTCGTAATCTTTGCTTGTCTCACTTCCAAAAATATAACGATCATCCGATCTATTTAGAAAACACCAACAGACAAGACTCTCCGTCCGAGGCCAGAAAAGAAGCATCTGTATGTGAAAACGTTGCGATGCGGCAAGCTGTTACCCTATTATCATTATTAATCAAGCAAACGTCTCAGAAATCGATGAACGATCTCAAGAAAACAGTCGGTGAGTTTTCTCGGAAAGTGCTGCTTCCAGAAACAGTTTGGACTTTTTTATCTTCAGAGGGAGCTGCGAACATCGCTCGCCTTCTCGCGACCTCGAAAGAGTTCAGGGGCATCGTAAATGATGTCTTGGATCTTGTGATTGAGACGTGAGTGGATATAGTTCGTGTTTCACGTGTCACAAAAAGCCGATATTCCAAATCCATCGTGACAGCTTGGAGAGCCAAGGCGGTGATACCGGAAAAACGATTGCTAACGTCACTAAACAGGGTGTTGAAAGGCTGCAAGGCCAAGGCAAGCAGCAAGGTATTCAAGGTCGTGCAGAACAGGCACGCTCTACTTTTGCGGAGGGTCTTAATGAGGGTCGGCAGGTTCTCTATTCTCTCCATCACCGCCATTTCCATTGTTTCTAAAGTCGGACAATTCAGGCTCTCTTCCAACGGGGTGACAAGTCCCTCAAGTCGCGAATCCAAGAAGCGTCAAGCCAGGGTTAGTTTCATATTCTGATGAAATCCCTTTGACCTTGACCTAACTTTGCTGCCACTAGCTCGCAAGAGAACGTCTGACACTACCAAAAGCGGACAGCACGCAGTACCCGAGGGACTCTCTGGGAAGAAAACAAAATCGTCTGGTCACGGTGCCACTCGTGCAACAGACGACATTACTGGGAAGATACAAGATGAAGGCACCCAGCGGCGCGTGACTGATAAGTCGAAGGATGAGACTTGGCAATTTCGCGAGGATTTGCTGGCTGGAGGAAGAGGTGAAAAGACACTCGATGATGTGGTCCAGTCGGCCAAGAAGCAAACGGGAGACGTAATGGACGTTGTTAAAAGTGAACTTCCAGAATCCGGGAAGGGACAAGGGGTGGAAGAAGTTGCTGGCCAGTTGGGTGAACAGACAAAGAGCGACCTTAGCAATATCGAAATCCCAAAGGAAAGGTTAGAGGAACTCGCGAGGAAATGGAGGGAGTTGCTGGTCAATGGGATTGGCCAGCGAGAGGACTTCAAGAGAGCTTGGGGTGACCTCGGAGAGTAAGTTCCGAATCTAAACGTTTCATTTTCCCATATTGATGTTTATTCGCATTGTTTTAGGCTAGTCGTCAACGCTGCTGGAAATCTTCGGACAGCATTTGATGCACTTTCTTCAACTGCCAAAGAGGTACGGGGAACGTCACTGCATCACTTAAGAATGTCCACTCTGATTGTGTGTACCTCTTTTCATTTAAGACAACTGTTGAGGCGCAGGGGGCCGCTGGCAAGGCTCTTCAAGGTGGGCTCTGATTTGCTGAGTGAAAAAGCATATCCCACTAAAATGAACAACTTCTCAGCTGCAAAGGAATTGGTCGAGAATTTCGCGGACCACCCACTTGATCGTCTCGTTGTGCTTACAAAGGAGCTTTCTGATGCTATTCCCAACGATCCTGATCTCAAGAGTGTGCTGAGTGACGCATACAATTTGATAAGCAGATCCCACGACCAGATCATGATTCAGGGCAAAACGTCGGAGATTGATGGTGACATTCGACTTTGATGAGACCCAATTCTACTGGCTGAATGAATTTTCTAACTCTGATTTCCTAGAGTTCACGAATAACCTTATGGATCTGACGTCAAGAGCCCGATCTGTTCTCCTCGGCAAGTATGAGGAACCAGTCACCTCTTTACTTGGAGAGGTTCAAGCTGTGCTCGAGAACCTTTCCGAATCGCGATCGTCTGCCGCTATGCTCAAGCTGGGCTCGGATCTAGAAGCACTTGCGCGTGACATGTTTCTAGACGATCGTGGTCAGCCTACGCTTAAGCCGCAACTGCTCAGAGATCTCTCGAAGTTGGTACCGCTGATTGCTGAGAATCTGGCATATCTCCCCCTCCCAAGGATCGAGCAGTGAGTGAACGACGTGTTGCGTTCCCTGCATTGGTCGCAACTTTCTTGACCGCCCACTAATGCAGGGATGATGCCAATGTCCACTATATCTTCGATAACATTGTTCTCAAGAGCACCAATATTCTTCCGTCCTTTGTGAAAATGAGGACGGACACCACAATCAATACGCGCAAGCCTGAGGGAGAAATGGCGACATCTGTTGTCGACATCACAATGTGAATAACGAGACACTCTCGCGCTCCTATTATGTGAAGATCACGTGAATTTTCTCCGCAGTTCCAACATTCAATCCAGTGCACGCGACATTGTCTTCTACTATAACAAAAAGTCTGGACTAATCACAATGTCGGATGTGAGTGCTCCGATCCAAACAAACGTCATGAGCGATTTTCTAACCGCACAATCCTACAATCAAGGTCGGGCTTCTTGACTTCGATATTGTTTCTCGGGATGGAATGTCGGTTCATATTGTTCTCGAGCCGCAGCCTTTGACAGCCCTTGCGGGAACGGGAACGCCGGGTAACGAGACTGAGGGTGAAGTCTTGCGTCTTGTCAGAAGTGAAGTGAAAATAGACGCGATAGACATGAGGTTCCACGACACAAGGCATGATGTGAGCACCGATTAGTGTGGGACGATGGTGGAGTTGTATAGATGTGCTCAACTTCTGCTTCCAAACATCAGACACTTTATACCGTACTCAAGCCAGTAACGTCCACATACCTCCGACGAAAAGTTGAAGAAGCTCTCAATGGAGCCATCGCCGATACCATCATGTCGCTCGACAAGCGAGTCACCAATGAGGCTAAGAGGCGAGCCAGGGAAGCCCATGAGGCGGCGATGAGGTCTCTTGAAGCCGAGTCATCCGAGATGAAAGTTAGAAAAGATGTTCCATCGGAGTGGGGAAGTAAGGCGTACGATGTCGGTGTGGCCCCAATGGCCGAGTGAGCCATTTCAAATCATCGATGCGAGGGAGAGAGGAAACAAATTTGCACCTAAAATGCTTTGGAAAGTTTCAAAATTCAATCAAATCTTCTTTAACTACATCTCTCCGCGGCATCTTTCATTTGACGTTTGCAGATGGGAGTCGTGGGATGGTTGGCATGATTCCACAAGGTGTGTGGCCACGATCGTGTGTTACATGACTGTAGTACAAATTCGGCGCAGATGGCGTCATGACACTCTCTCGTCGGTGTTCCGGATCGTCGGGCTGGTGCAAGCACAGTTTTCGATCAACAGGGACCATCTGAGCCGAAGCAACCGCAGCCACGGTGCAAGGGCAGCAGGCCTTTGGAACGTTTCTGATGGACGCAGAGGACCTCACGGAAATTATCGAGAAGGACGATTTGCCGTCGGTGAGTGGGCCCATTCTGCGCTGCCGTCTTGTGGGGGTCCTCGCGGCTGACACCTCGGGATTCAGGCTGCTCGACTCGATGCCGTCCGCAAGTTTCTGGAGGAAAAAACCGCATCAAGCGGGAGGCTGCAGAGCGAAAAAAACAGATCACGCGACAGCAGAGATTATGCATGGACATCGTGAACAGGGAGTTGCCGATCGCCAAGAATGCTGTTAGGCAGTGGACCGCCTAGGCTCTAGCAGGTGTCCGGCTCCTGTTTACGAAGAGCCTGTCTTCCACGCGCTGCCGCCGATGAGTGGAGATGTGGACGAGCTGGTGATGCGCAAAGGGAGAGGTTACATTGGGAGCCTCGAAGTCATTGACGTTTTCAGAAAAGATTGCGGAGTAAGGGGAAGCAAAGATTTACCGTTTGGAACATTCAAAAACTCTTGTGGTTTTCTTTTAGTTGGAACCCGCCTATCCCGAAGGTACAGTCCACACTTTTTACAACACGACTCAAATAAACCCTGTTCCCTCCAAAAGCTTCTTACCCAAAGGAATGGGACACCATCCTCGCACTCTATGTCGACTTATGTCGTTCTCCCAAAGGAAGGCGTGGTGAATGATAGACGCGTTGAACCTGCCAACGGTGTCCGAGCAACGTCTGCAAGCGAACATTCCTGGGATGCTGATACCGAGGGGTCTCCCGAATCGCCGAAATCGAGCCATCTCGGAGTGAAAATGCGCCGTCAGAAGCTGAGACGGTGAGATCGCAGCGTCAGTGATCTGAGCGTTGGGGCTTACCTTTTGGTATTTCATAGATTCCTAATGGTTCTGGTAGCTAAGTATCAAGCCGACGGAAGCGAGCAGCGGGCAGAGATCGATCGGTAAGTGAATCTTGAGAGATTGGGACTGTCCCCGCGGGCTAACAAGTCAAGTGTTGAATCGATTCCAACAGACATCGGAAGTAAGTATACAGTGTGCGGACTACGGGGACAAAGTACTCATCCATCCCACATTTAGAGGGCTACACAATCGCTCCCGGAAAGAACCAGACCGGTCGCCAAGGTAAGCCCGATACAACGTCGTTCACTGGGCGTCAAGGGGGTTCTTACCAATGGCTTCGATCAAGAAACGGAAAACGAACAGCTCATCGCATATATCGTATGCAGCTTCGGTGCCAGATGTGCCAGATTTGGAGGCAGATCCTGTGAGTGAGACTCACATCACATCGTTCTCAACGACAGATATTGACGCACACCTCTGTCATTTCTGTTGTGTCGGTATGCTTTCAACTAAAGACCCTAGAACGCTCCACGAACAGTCTTCCAAGAGAGGAAGAAACAGATAACGAGAGCCAGGTAAGAACAAAAACTTTTGGAAGGGCGGAATGGGGATGGATGCTCATTGGGTGGTTCCCGATTCTGGGACAACGACAGTTCAATCACAGCCTCTCGAACGGGCACGGCAACGGTGGTGATCTTGTCCGAGACCTGGGCGAAGCTTTAAAGGTGGAGATCTACAACTCCACTATAGCGGTTTCAAAACGTTCACGCTTTGCTTTTCTATGGTGGAATCTGTACAGAATCAGTTCAGAACAACAACAACCAGCGCGTCTGTGGTAAGCAACGCGTGGAATCACTCTCCCGTGACACTTATGTTGATGAGCCATACCATTCTGTCTCAAGATGCGACATTTGAAGAATAGCGCTGAGCACGCAGCTGCCAGCGCATGTCGCACCAGAGCGCGTTCGGTCAGTGCAGACTTTGAACACTCTGTGATCTTTTCCAGAACACTGACTCGTTCGATTTTCAGCTGTCGAACAGCACAGTGGAAAACACACCAACGTCGAGCGATGAGGTCGCAACTGTAACTGTGGGTTTAAGCGTGTGGTCGTGGGACCGAAATCGCTTCCTTTTCGAGTCGTATAATTACAGACGTTCGAAGTCGGGGCCGTGGCCGGGGCGGGGCTAGGGACCGTGGGCGAGGTCGCGGTAAACAATAACTTGAAAGTTTGTTCCAATGTAAGGAAGGCCTTACCACTCGTGGTGTTCTTCGGAGTGCCAAAACAATGTTCTGTTGCTGGGAAAGAGCAACAGCAAGTTCTTCCGACTGCTACATAGGGGCACTGCTCGCTAGTACTCGCTACAATGAGATGGATCCCCATTAATTGCGATGCGTTGTAAAAATTGGAAATAAACGACTAAGTTCGTAGTGCAAGTTTGCAATCCAGCGGGGGATGTCCGTCACAAGCCAAGAAGCTCCAAGTGGAAATGCAGTGTTTTGGATGTCATGTAGTGTCAGCGCAGCGGTGTGACGTGAGTTTGAGGGAGGTCATCGGTCACACTGCGGCTGGACTGAAGAGTCACATGCAATCACACCGTTTGATGCGCTTCTGCTCTGCCGCTGACATTTGCACCAACTATTTACATTGACAAAAATCAAATCTATAATTCTACGCTCAAATCAAACCCACACTTGGAGAATTAGTCGTACCGCGCCTCCGAAGGTACTCTTCTTGGATAACGTCCAGGCTCCGTTCAATTACCGCATCTGCCGTAGTCCCCGCCTCCATAAGAGGGTCCTTGATTGCTGCGATAACCGAGAGCTGGCCGTCCTCCAGACTCGCGGTGGCGGAGCTTTCCAATGGAGCACCCGAGGTCGGAGCGGCACCCACTCCAACGGCAACCATGTGCCATACCACTGACGACGATTTTCCTGCGACCCAGTTGACCATGTGATTGGAGGCTGTAGACGATGGGTCCGAAATTTCATCAAATAATCGTTCAATGAGGCGAGCAGCAGCTGGTGGCATGGAACCGATGTGAGCAAAGAAGTGCCCTTCGAGCGACAATTTGAAGACTCACCAACCCCCCGAAAATTGCCACCCCTACCGGGCGCCATTCGTCGCAGAACTCGCACAATAAGTCGAAGCTGATCACGAGTTTGGGCGAGGAGCTGCCGAAGCATTTGCTGCGGGTGATCTAATCCTGTCATGCCCGCCGTGTGGGTTGCGACCGATTGCTTGTGTTCCCGAAGAGCCTCCTTCGCGGCAATCACAAGGGGGATGGCACACATTCCGACTACGTCTGGGTCAACTTCCGAAATACAGGGCAGAAGTCAAGGGATACTCACGCGCAAATCCCCAGCCAGCTTGCTGGACTATGTCAAGTGTCACGTCTCCATATATCCTCAAAAATATGTCCAACCCAGTTGTCGCAATACGAATGTGTTCTAAGCACGCGATGAACGCTGGACTTGACACCCAATTTCGAATAAAATCCGGCGCTCCGTCATCGTTCTGAGAGCCCAGGAGGGACATCGAGTCTGCAAAGGAGGGTCGCGCACCTCCTGACACGGTATCTGCTGTTGGAATGGGCGAGTTCCAGTAACCCCACATGCTATGGTAGTGAATGAATAGTGCCAATGTAAACGGAGACGCCAAAATAGCCTCATGACACTCAGATGTTCTCTCCGAAGGCAAAACAAAAACTCGGGAAATCGGTGGCGCCTCGATTCCCAACGAGGCGTGAAAACGTGCGTACCATGTGGTCATCGCGAGGGTAGATACATTATTCAATTCAACGGCTCGCCTTAGCGGCAAGGCTAGGTTCCCAAAAGGATCGGAGGTTGAGGACCGAGCTGAAATCTCAAATGGAGGAGTAGGAGCGTCGACGCTGCTCGCTGTGGCCACCCCTCGGCGGATGCAATGAACGCGCTAAAGAGACATGCATCGTGCTCTTGGTACTTTGGAGCGTAGACCCAAACTGATAGTCGCTCACATAGTCAACAACGTGTCCGAAGCAGTGCACTTGCAAGCTTGTGTCGAGAGCAAAGTAGCCGAGAGAGCTTGTTTGTGTTAGTTCGAGTGGCCACGAGACAGGATCATTGAAAGATTCCAAGGTGGGTTGCCAACCCTCGGGAGTTTGGTCCAACCACTGTTGCTCATGGCACGGTCTAACAGCGGCTCGTGAGAATGGGATACGGACAGCTTGCGCGACAAAATACCCACAGTTCCAAGAGCGCCAACTCCTCATATTGAATATTACATGGATGATTGGAACGCCACGCGGCGATAATCCTGTCCAAGAAAGTGACGAACCACATCGTCCGCTTTTGCTCTTCAGCCACGGACCACCTTTCTTTGCCGACAGTGTTAGTAGAAGCTGCAGACCAATCAATTGTCCGCATCGTGTGAATGCACTGCGACAACATCCACACTAAAGGTTCCATGTGGATGCCAGACATTGTCAGCATCACGAGATGGCAGAGGATCTGGAGCTTGTCGAGATCAGACGGTTGCGAAAGGATTTGAGGGAGTATTCGAACCAGCCGCCACGCCAGGGCGTTGCGGTAGTGCATGTGGAACTTACGATCCTGCTGCGCTCTGCACGCAACGGCAAGGATACTAGGACGGATCATCATGTGAGCGCTTTCTTTGGAAACCAGTTGGTCAAAAATTACGAACCTTAGCATCAAAGGGGCATTGGTCGCCCGTCGCGCAGAGTTAAACCGATCCCGTTGGATAATTCGAAATGAACCACCAATCGTTCCCCCAAAGTACTCCGCAAGGAGAGCATTACATTCCTCAACATTGGGTAGAGGAGGTAGATCGTCGAAAAAGTTAACCGGCTTGGGAATTGGTAATATGGGGTCGATGGTGAGCCTCAGTGTTGGAGGAAGGAGAGGGGATCCATCCAAGAACAAGGAGGCGGGCTCCGTTCGAACCGGTCGACCTGCGACTGAAAAAGCTGGATAGAGGTTGACCCATGGCTCTATTTGGATTCTTGAATCTATGAGAGCCTGTTCTGCAGTAGATATGCCTGGCGCGTCCCCAAGAGCTTGACCTGGTGAGGACCCCTCGGACGCCGAGGGAGAGTCTTTCTGCTTCTTCTGATAACCGGATTTTGAGGAATTCTCTTGACTGAATCCCAGGATCGCTTCAAGTCGTTGCAACCGATCAACTGGTCTGACCAATCCACTGATTTCAACCCAATCGTTGCGTCACTCTGCGGGCCCTTACCTATCCGTCTTCCGCTCCGCAACACGTCTCCGCTTCTCCTTCGGCATCTTTCCTTGGCCAGGCGATTGCTCTTCGCAGGATCTTGCCACGTATTGCAATGATTTCTCGATCAACGGCCGAAGTCACCCTCGATGCACTTTCGTCAGCCCTTGGATGGGTAAGAAATAGCTCTTTCGTTCCATAATTGTGTTGAACCGACAGTTTGCGGCATTATATGTAGGGCTACTTTCTGAGCTGGAGCTCCTCCTTCTACCCACAGTTTTGGATTAACTGGAGGCGCAAAAGAGTGGACGGAATGTCGATGTGAGCCAATTTCGAAGGAATCAGAGCGCTGTAGTTCGTTTGACCGTTTGTGAAGTGACTTCGTTCTTATGAATTGTGAAGGAATGCTTTTTCTTTCGATTTATACCTGCTCGTTTTATTGGAACGAGGAGATCCGACGACAGTATCGAGACAGAAACGATGGACAAGATAATCTCGTCACCTTATCCGACGTGGTGTTCGCGTTACATGCTACATGTGAGCTTGAAGGTTCAGCTTCCAGAAAGTTCCTTGACTCAACCATCTTCCAACTCAGTTTGGTGTTTTTTTTCCTTCTGCAATGCTTTTTGTACGATGGAAGTCGGCGAAGGCCCCATCTGCTTGTCCTCGCCTTTCTTCTCCTTAGTACAGTCCCTGCCGTGGGGCTAAGTCTTGCGACTATTGCAAAAGCTTTTCCCGCTCTGGACCTCTTATACTACTTGAGCTACGTTAAACTCGCCACCGTGGTGGTGAAATATGTACCGCAAGCTGTTCTCAATTGGCAGCGACAGTCTACAATCGGATGGTCCATCGAGGTGAGAAATGTTGCCACCAACCCTGTTGATGGACCTTATCACCAATATCTCAATCTCTGTAGAGTGTGCTTTTGGATATCAGTGGAGGCATTCTCTCCTTCGGGCAGCTCGGAGTTGACACCATCAGGACGGGAACCGGATGGTCTGGTATCCTTGGGGACCCCGTGAAGCTCTTTCTGTGCTTTCTCTCTATATTCTTCGACGTGACTTTTATGATACAGCACTACGTACTGTACCGTCAGAGCCAAAAGCTTGGGGACGAAGATGTGAGCGTGACTAACGAAGAGAACAACCCTGCACTTTTGCCGGATTCCGTAGAAGAGGAAGCGCCACATGAGACTTCAAGGCTTCTGCAGTAATTTCCAGACTGTCGCGATGTACATAACCGACTACATTAAAGGCTACCGTAAATAACATCTCACGGAAACGGCATTTTCAACATTGTAATTTATTTATGAAAGTCATGTTGCCGAAAGTCATCCTGTGGCACTGGTTTGCAGTCAGGAAACGTGTACTGCTTTTGCCAACAACGTAACCAAGGCAGCGGTTTCCAATGGTGATCCTCTCGACTTCGAGCTCGCTATGTCGAATCCTGCAGCAGCACAATATAAAGTCAAAGGGCGAAGGTCTGGGATCACCATCTGACCGGCGTGGTCACGTTCATGAGGGATGATTCGTGGAACTCATTAATCCAAATCTAGGATCGACCGAGTTGCCTGACTTGAAGCTCTTCTTGGCCTGGAGTCGGAACGCGGAAAAAAATCGACACAAGGCACGCCAAGTCGTGAGCGTTCGAAAGGAAGTTCCTTAGAAGGAGTTGCAATAACGAAGCGAAGAAAGACTCGAACCACAGAACATGGGCACAACGCGTCTGATCCAAACGATCCAACTTCGCGGTCTAATGAAGTTGTTGACTTTGGGGAACTGGAAGCAACCTTGGCTTGTCTCGCGGAACAGCCAGTCCCTTCATGGCTCGACGGAACATTATTGTCTTCCTCACTTCGCTTCCAAAGCCCCGCAACGCTCAGTGTACGGGAACCCTGGAACTCGTTTTCCTACCCGGACGACCTGCAAAGTCGTGCGGCTCTCCGCGCGGTCTCACCACGTCGAGAGATTTCTGTATTTGACGACCTTCCTCCTCTACCCGACTTTGACCAATGTAATGAGTTAATTGGACTATACTTCGAAACCTTCGCCAAAACGTTTCCGTTTATCAATCGGCAACGATTTTCCAGTATGTGACAAACTCGAAATCCTGCTTCACTCTTCAGATTTGTCGTACGTGTCTTCCTTTGGACAAGGGTAGAACCTCACCCGTCTCTCAGCATGCTTTTCATCGCATGTGGATACCATTCATCACCTATATTCCAATCAAGCATCCGCAAAACACTCTCTTCTTATGCAACCCGTCTCATCCCGGTGGTTCTCTCTCAGCGCGCATCTCTCCCGTCCGTACAGACCCTGCTTCACTTCGGAGTCGACTCTCTTCAAGCTGAGCGTGTGGAATGGTTTGCAGCAATGGTTGCGACCAGTGTCAGTGGCATGAGGGTGTTGCAATCGATGCCATCACACGCCGAAAGCAAAGCGAAAATATCAGAACTAGGTCTTTTTCTCGATCGCTGGCTTGAAAGGGAGGAGGCTCATTGAACTTGTTGGTCTGTTGGGCTGATGGATCGAATGCTTGCAGCTTGGCATAATTATCCATGTGGCATGACGTATGAGGAGCTTGCACTGACACCTCTGTAAGTGTTCTAAGAGCACATGTTTCTACATGAAACAGATCCTTTATTCCATATTGTAGGCCTTCCAATGATGCAATTTGGTTCAGCCATTCTTCTATCTTTATGGGATGACATTGGATTTGGTGACCTTCCCCTTGTCACAAGTTTTACATACCCCCACCCAGGGGAGTACCCCCACTCAAAGGAGGGATACCCCCACCTCTTAATCTTTTACTTTTGAATAACAGGTTTAATACTTTTAAATATTTTAGTTATGGATTTTGGTGATTGAATTTTTAAATATCTTACTTATATTTGTTAAACCAGTAACAAGCCCAACATGTTTTCATATTTCATATTTCAGATCACCAAAACTAAAAAGCTTGGATTATAAGTAATATTTATTTACATATAAGAACACATCAAATTTGTATGGTAAGCTTCAATTTGTTTCATAGAAAAATATTTCTAACATTTATTGCATCGGACATTTTCTTATTTTGATACACTTGTTAACTCATACTATCATCAAGATATCATCAGGTCCACCTCCAATATCAGGTCTGTGCTTGTTTTGGTAACCCAGTACAGCTGTAAAGGCAAAAAGCTCCCTCCGATAGAATAAAAGGTACATTTTAAGTTGCTCCTCGTTGGGGCTTTCAAAATAAACATTTTCTCCTTGGAGCATTCTTTCAATTGTTTGAAAGTTCCATAGTGCAAAGAGTATTCCCATGCATGTAAAGACACCACAGTTGTAGCCATCTGGTTGTTCAAACCAATGCTATATGAGTTGAATGTATTAGAACCACAGTAATGCATTTCTTCAATAAAGAAACCCACCTTTGAAATCACTATTCCAACCTGTTCACCAATGTTCAACTCAACAGCTTCAGTTAAAATTTTTTTGCACCTCACAATATCCTGGCAATATCTGGACCAAGGTTGTCTTAGAGAATCCAGCACCAGAAATGTATCATGCAACTTGTGGTATAAAACCAGGTACCAATGAGTCTCCTTGATATAAATTGGCATAACAAACCATGCAGCACATTGCATGAAATGCTTCCTGACAGAATTTACTTTGTAGACATTTGAAAGAGTGCTACCCTCAGATTTTCGATAATTTTCATCTGTAAAGTGTGATGACACATATCCAACAAGAGGCACTCCAGCAGGGTGAACACTGTCTTCAATCAGGCGTGTGGCAAATGTTTCTATTATCTCATCAGTGAGATAAGTTCTGTCCTTTAAGCATTGAAATTCCTTGTAAATCTTGGGGGTTCCAGCAACTAGAATTCCCCTATTATATGCTTCAAGATGCTCATCCCAACTGTGGGTGACAGGGAGAATAACTGTAGAGAGGGGTAGCAGCTGACCAAAATCTACTTCACCAACAACTTGTAGAGGATTGGAGTCTGGCATTTCAATGCAATCTTCAAGTCTGTTACAAGTGATCCTCTTCTGTTTGAAAACTGATGCACCCTGTTGGTTTCTTATGTTTGCAAGATTCATCTTAATGAGTTTAGCAGGGATGTTATGGGAAAAATTTGGATTAAATCTTCTTGATTCTTTTGCAATCTGTTCATCTGCTTGCATAAACTCTTCAGGTGTGAGGGAAACTTCATCATCTCCATCATTCAGAAGCATATCTGTCTCTGCATCATCAAGTCCCATCTCCTTATTTGTTAGATGAAGAATTGAGTCTATATCAGCAGGAGGAAGATCTGTGAGGTCCTGAAGTTTAGACTCCATGGCATCCACATTAAAATTTAAGTTTGACCTAACAATCACAGTTACAAAAATTTTGAAAATTACATTTTGATGAGACTCACCTAGGCTCCCAAGTAGCAGCAGAAGGGGGCCAACCTTCCCATAGCACAAGGTATTTTCGATTTGCCCCATCCCCTTTGTAACCCAGGATTGCATCAACATGGTATGTTTCATCAGTATCGTCAATGCCCTCAAAGTGCTTTTGACCAGCAAGAGTATCTGCCATGGATACACCTTTAGGGACAAGTTTCAAGTACCTCTGATGGTACCACCTTTTAGTAATTGAGCCAGGAATATCTTTGACAAGTGGTCCAGGTGAGACCCATTGAACTTTGTACATGTACTTTGAAGGAGAAGATTCCACAATAGTAGCTGTGTACAGCCAAATAGCACCACAACTGTGTCCTTTTTGCATNNTCTTCTTGTTGATATCCTTGCTCACCAGGACACTGGCACCAGTGGGTAAAATTTGAGGGGCACCTTTTAATTCTGTCAGAGCTCTGGGACTGGATCAGCTTTGTATATGTATGAAAGATTGATGCACTCACCTTGCAACCATTCTTGCAGCAGCTGCCTTAATGTTGGTTGCAACTTCTGCCAGTAGAGCTCTGTACTCAGCTGCACTAAGCTGTCTATTACCGCAGTACTGTCCTTTAGCCAAAGGTGGGAGAAAATATGTGTTGTCAGTTCTGCCTTTTGAAAACCACATAAGGTATGTGCTTTGTTGTGCTATGGTGCTCATGGTTGTAGGTGGCAATGGCATCTTGAACTTGCTGGTTTGCTTCTTCAAGTGTGATTGTTGAGACATCCACATTATCTTCCCAAATGCCGGCCCACCACTTGGCTTTGATTGTGGCATGTGGGCGTTCAATAGACAATAACTCCCTGACTTTGTGGTCAATAAGGACATCCATGTGAGATTTCAACACCTAGACTTTTGTGCATTGCATTCAAGCTTTTTGAGGTGAATTCACCACCATTGTCACTTTGAGTCCTGGATGTTTATAAACTATTGTTGTTTGGATCAAGGAACTCTGAAATGATAATCCCTCACCTCCCCACCAGCCCATGTTCATTGTAGTATCTTTCCAAAAATGCTTCCATGCTTGCAGATTCCTTTGTTTCAAAGAGCTCTCCAACAAGAAATTTTGAACAGTGATCAATTGCTGCAGTTGAAACCGTGAAAGAGTGGTGTAGTCATACACTAGAAGCTTTCTTGGTTCTGTAACAATAATGGGTGTCAAGGGGACAGGATTTGGTGCCACATGGGATGTAACACAAATTCCACAACGTGCAATGAGAGATTCAAAGCAAGAAGTTAGACTTCCAAGATAATAATTTTGTTGAGCCTTTTCCCAAGTTTGGTCCAACCCAGAATGGGTTCCACTTCCAGATGAAGAATGTGTGTGTTTGAATATTTCAATAAACTGAACAAAACAAATGTTAAGTGCAACACCAAAAATACAGGATATCAAATACCTCTTCTATTGTGTTGAAGACAATTCTATGGAGCTTTGTTCCATAACTGTAGTGCAGCCTGCCCTGCATGATATAATACTTTGAATTTGCCTGCATGATTGATGAATGGGTTCAAAAGAAAGACATTGCACCTTGCTCATTTTACTTCCCATCTTCTTGAAATTCTTTCTGTTTTCCTGATTATTACTTCCTTGGAGACGTCTTGGAAATGTCCCCTTTGTAAGATATTGCCCAATCTTGGCATGCTTAGAAAGGTATTTTAGAATTGGAGTTATCTCCCCTTTGGTAAATTTCATTGTGGTTTCTTTCTTATGGGTTGGTGGTGACACAGGCCCATCTGATTCCACATCAAGTGCCACATATGAGAAACAGAAGGGCCAAGAGCAATTGATGTCATGTTACTAACCAGAATCTGAACTGTCCAGTAAATCCATTCACCTATGCCGTGTCAATACCTCTGCTTTGGTCAGCAGCAGGCCCCCTTTGCACAAGGAATGATTACATATTTGAAGTATGGCTGTTGCAATAACACTACTGTAACCTGTGACTAAAATTACGCTTGCTAATTTTATGACACATGAGCGCATATGAACGGAAGGATTGACAAGAAGACATGCATAGTTTGGAGGTGGAAATGTAATCCTGAGGGAAGTTCAGACCAAACTTCCTTCAGGAGTACAATGTTGCTTTGACATACGTTCAGTCCGAACTTCTGTCAGATGAGCCCCTTTGTAACCACTCACTGACACAAATTTGGACCAAACTTATGTAAAGTGCAACCGTTTCTCCTGAGAGAAGTTTGGACCGAACTTCCTTCAGGAGTGCAATGTCACTTTGACATAAGTTCAGTCCAAACTTCTGTCAGATGAGTGCCATTCATAACCACAAATTTGGTAGCTGCTCATCTAGCACAAGTTTGGTCCAAACTTGTGCAAAGTGCAACCCTCTCTCCTGAGGGAAGTTTGGACCAAACTTCCTACAGGAGTTCATGGTTGTATTGGCAAAAGTTCGGTCCGAAATGAACGCCTGTTGCATCATGATACCCTCTCAACCTAAGTTCAGATTGATATTGCTGTGGTGCATGCTCCCCCGGACCCATCCTCCACTGCGTTGGCGCTGTGTTGTCCTACCACCTCTCACTTGTCTTCGACGTGGTGGTGAGCCCAGAGAGAATGTGTTGCGCAACAAAGGTCGTGCCACTATTCGTGAGTGGGACAGAGGGGTGGGCGGTATTTGTGGTTGAGATGGACGGCGTGGATAAGAGTGAGAAAGCGTTGGGCACGGTGGCAGCGAGGGGTGCGAGGAGTGGTAAGAAAGATGGGAAGGGGTGGTTGGAGGAGGATTTGGTTGAGCGAAGTGGGTTTCTCTTGTTGAGTTTGGGGGTATGTTCGCAAAGGCTCTCCTTCTGACTCCATGTTGCGGTCCATGTGCGAATCGAGTTGTGCCCTCCGAAACTTGGGGCTTTCGTTGCTTCTGCTCTTTCATCAGTATACTCCACCTGGTATCTCTGACCAATGTTCTTCGCTAGTCGCCAGCCCATCCAAGAACACTCGAGTTACGCAACGTGATAAGCTTGCTCCCTCACCGATGATTGAAGCATGTCGCTTGCCGGTGCACTTGGGTGATAGACTGAGATTTGTGACGTTTTTCGTTGATGCTGTGCCTTCGTCAAGAATAGGAGATCAAATGTGACGAAGACAAGGTTTTACATTTGCGAAGCTATCGATTTGCAGCAACGCAGAGATAATAAACTATGTTACGACCTCCATTATTTACTGGAACTTCGAGGAACGCCGGGCGTGGTATCTCAGAGCGACGAACATTACCAATCTGTTGAAAACACACATAGCAAGGAGGCCCGTTGCACACAGTGCGACATTGCTATAGTTGAAGCCGAACATCTGCCTTAACATAGAGGAAGGGTCAGACACCTGGCAGAACCTGTGCGATTTCTATGTCAAACACAACAGCACGACAAAGGCGGGAGAAAGCTGGATACATCACTCACGCGCACACATCGGTCGCCGTTGGATCCTTCAGGTAGCCGGGACCTCCGCCACTAAAGTACGGTGCCATGTATGCGCTGCAGGTGTTTCCTGGCGGCGGTTTGAACATGAGAAATTCGGAATCGCTGCATTTGATTGTCAAGTCTCTGAACTCCGTTGTTAGAGTCGCTTCAACATAGTAGTCTGTATTGAAAACGTCAATCAGTGCGTTTTCAACCTTTACGAGAAGTTTGTTCCACACATACGGTAAGGATCTGAAAACGCAAAACATGAACATGTGAGTACTGACGCATAGATATGTGCACTACCACACTACGTACTGAGGTAATAGAAGAATTGGAAAAACGGAGACACTGCAATGGAGGTATTTGTGAGAACCACCAAATGCTTGAAGAAGGACCACTCAAATTCGTACTCAGAGGTGCGGGTAATGCCAAACCGGCGACGCCTGGAATCACTGATCCGATGAAAGAGATGATGATCATTGCCTTTCGGAAGTCAGGCGTAATGCTTCCAATGGCCTGCGAAAGGGTCACACCAAACAACTGAGCGAGTACTTGGAAGATCCAAAACGTGGCGGCAGCATACGAAGAGCCCGAAAGGCCAGTTGTGTAGTAGTACATGAGAAAGAAAACTGTTCCTCGAATAACTACGAATGGAATCTGCAGTACAGTCTATCAAACTAGCAGCCTGTCAACGCTACTTCGTTTTGCTCACCTCAACAACTGATATAGCGGTAGAAAAGGCAAACCAGTTATAGAAGCCCTGAGCAGATTCATGCAAGAAGTTCTTTTTCATGTCGCAGAAATGAGGCAGGGGGAACTAAAAGATAACGAGAAAACAATCATCAACACACATGGACAGAGTCTACAGCTTACATTGATGGAAACCACAGTCCAGCACGCCGTCATAAAAATTGAGAATATACGGTTAACAGCTCCCGCACGATCATTTCCGACTTGGAAAAATGTAAGTGACGTGTATAAACAGTTGAATATAATAGCAACAAGGATGCCAAAGTTGTAATCGGGCTTTCGCCAATAAGTCGTGAACATATGCTTCGTGACGATGGGGATTTGCTGAAGTTGTTGAAACGATGTGAGATGAATGCGGATTCACAATTCACGACAAATATCCACCTGGATGGTTGAGACGCTGTACTCCAATTCTTCACCTGGCTTTGCCTTTTCATTGGCTGGTGCAGTTCTAAGTTGCGACACAATATCCTCCACGAGCTGCGCTTCCGGGGAGCTGTTCCACAATTGAACCCAGTCGACGAGGGCATCGACGTCTTCATTTCGGAGTCCATTTCCAGCGTCAAGAATATACTCAGCGGGGTTTTCAGATGGATCAAATACTGCAGCACCGTGTCGTTCAAAGTAGTTTGTGACTGTTCTAGATTGTGGTCCAATCTCCCCGAAGTAAACCGTTCTTCCTCCCGAGGATAGTAGCAATAAGTCGTCAAAGTACTCAAATAGAGTGGCCGATGGTTGGTGAATTGTGCAAAGGATCGCAAGTCCATTCTCGGCCTGAAACGAAGATGAACCAAGAAGTGAGAAATCATGCGTGAAAAAAAAGGGAACATAAGGCAGACTCACGAGCTTGCGGAGAAGTCTGATGATTTGGAATGCGGCGTAGGTATCGAGCCCACTTGTGGGCTCATCTAGTACAAGAAGCTCGGGGCGCGCACATAACTCCATCGCGATTGCAACCCGCTTGCGGTCGGTGAGATTGATCCCAACACCTGTTTCTAATCGTCCGACAAGAGCGTCAGCAATTTCATGCAAACCCATTAGCTCGATGACCTGTGTCCAAGTGTATCGTTCTCAGTATGACGCTGGTTCACCAATTCACGAAGCGCTGTGCGCACCTCTTCAACAAACTTCGCCTTTTCGTCTATTGAAACATCAACCGGCTGTCGAAGATATGCCGAAAATCGGAGAGATTCCCGGACAGTCATCGTTGGAGTTAAGATATCCATTTCTACGAGTCGGGAAGCATTTTGATAAGTACAGAGACAAGAAGAATAAAAGTGGGTTTGCCTACGCTCAGCGTATCCCATAATTCGTTTGAAACTTGCGGTTTGTTGACAAGGTCCCACAAACACCGTTCCTTCGGTGCGGCCAGAAACCTTTCTTCGAGTCAGAACATCCTGCAGTGTTGTTTTTCCAGCACCAGAAAATCCCATTAGTGCGAGCATTCGACCTTGGCGCAGGCATCCTGTCACGTTTGTGAGAAGCTGGCTCTCACCACCCGATTTAGAATCCACCCAATAATTGAGATTCTTCCAAGTCAAGTTGACGTTTGGTGCAATCTTTGAGGAAGTCACTTTGGTCAAGAGGCGATCATGCCTACTAAACTCGGTTCCTTTTTCATCATCGATGGTCAGAGACAAGCTTTCCCTGGATCCAGATTCCGATAAAGAAACGTGGTTCTTTGGAAGCTTCTGGAAGATCATACGATTTCCCACACCTTTGTTCGAATCAAATGAGACAACGGGGGTAACGGAAGCGAAACGGAACAGAATCTCACTTCCTCCACGTTCCAACCACTCTGCAATCAGCACCTTTCGAGGAGTCAAGTGCGCGTGCATCAAAGTCAACACATCCGCAAATATGCACTATGCATCCACTCACAGATAAAGACAAGAAAAGGAGCCACAAGCCCACGACACCACCAAAATTCATCCACGTTGCGGCAAGCGATGAGTCAAGACTGTATGCATGCGCAATGTAGTCTCCTCCGCCAACTTCCAAACTTCCCGGCTTTGCTCCAGCGAGATTACAAGTTTTGAATGCCGCAGGAGCACTTTCATATGTTGGGACAACGTAGTCATCTGTGCACTTAAAAACAAGGTCACGATACTCGTTCGCCATTAACGCTGTTCAGTTGGAATTATTTGTGGACATTGTTACCTTGCAATACTTGTTCTTACCTCTGAAACTATAGAACAGTGGATTAATCCACGGAAACCTGTGGTTCAGGAGGCATTGGCAATTGCTGTTGAGGCAGATATGATCCCCACTCACCATTTGAACCATGGTCGAACTTCCGGATACGGGATCAGGTAACCCGTGTAGACTGAGAAGGAGAGTGTCCATCAATCCCGAGTATATACCAAAGGGCTCCAAACCGATATCTACTCACGTAAGCATGGTATCAGCCATAAAGCGTTCAACCGAATCGCCATGGCCGCATCTGAAGAAACTGCAGTGAGAAATCTGGACATTCAGTCGGTGAGGATGCACTCATAATAACGCACATAGATTGCAATGTTTGTGGACTCACCGACTGAATGATGAATAACTAAAGCCAGAGAAAAAGTTGAAAAGTAGGAACGTGAAGAATCTCAATGGGTTCGGGTTGAGACCAGCGAGCCAGTATATAATGGTGCCAAACAATAGGGTCTTGATTACGCGTATCGGGAGATCTGCGAGGGCCCATGAAAACTGCCAAACTAATTCAGCTACAGAAGGTGGCAAGTTTGATGTTATCGCTTACGTAGTGTAATCCAGTGTGATAAAAAGACCATTCCTTATGTTTGTAAGTAAATGGGCGCTCGGTGACGAGTTTGGGTATTTCAGCGCTGGCTTGAAGTGAGTTGAACAACCTTAAATAACAGTCAAAGAAAAATCGGAAGGGACGTGAGCGGGTCGGCCTGTCTGCGGCAAAGAGTGAAAAGCAGAGGTACGAACAAGCTGAAAAATATGATTCCAGCCCGGGAAAATGCCCCCTGTCCGTTCAGAGGTTGTCGAAAATTTATTGATCCTATGATAATCCCGACGACCACTTCAAAGAGAATTGTCGCAACGACTGTCCACAGCTGACCTCGAAGAAGAAGAAATTCGCGAGTGAGGCACGCTTTGACCTATTTTCTCATTGGTTTAACACCTCAAGTAATGAGAGATGCGGTATCCCGCTCACCTGCTCGCCCGCAGTCCTTGCGAAGACAGAGAGAGATCCAGAACTGTGATACTCATTGCGGAAAGCGTTCTCTGCAGCGACAAAGTTCTCCAATACGTTATCCGATACGACAGAGCTTTCGCAATTTGCGAGCTCGGTCATCTGATTGCGATACTCCTGTTGAAGAGAATTGCTTAATGTGGAACAGCTTCAGAATCTTGCCGTCGCAATTTACCTCCGAAGAAAGCCAGGCAGCTTCAAACTCTTCGGCAGTACTAGGAACACCCTTCGGGTCTACTCCGCCGGCGAGCGTTCGCTCTTTGATCTCCGTGACAGAATTGATGAAATCTGATACACTCTGTCGCGGCAAGGGGCGAAAGCCAAGTCTTTCAAAATAGCTTTGTGCTTTTGATGTTGGGCCAAAGTAGACTGTCCTGCCGCGCGATAGAAGAAGAACATTGTCAAAGAGATTGAAAATGGAGTCACCAGTCTGGTTGACTAAATGGTACAAGCAGTTCAGAATTTAAAAATGAATGTACATGCTACCCAGTATTGTGCTCAACTTACTGTGCATAACCGTTGTTCGCTTCAGTTTGGTTGTCAACATTCGAATCCCCTTAATAACTTGGAGCGCATACGTCGAGTCCAAGCCCCGCGTCGTCTGCTCCCATAAATTCACAGCAGCGGACCCAAGTAGCTGCTCCGCGACTTCACGGGTGAAGAAGGAAAGTCGAGGTTCATGAGATGGTTCCTATTTGGCAAGCATACTCACTCGACACGCGCTTCTTCTCCCCACCGCTCACTCCTCGTAAGAATTCATCCCCGACCACGGTGTCCAAGGCTTCCCCCAAGCCTAACCAGTCCTCGTAAAAGCTTGCGTTCTCATCGCGAACAGCATCAGCCCCTTCCTCCGACGAGGTCCGCCCGATTTTAAACTGGAGAGCAGATGAAATTGTCTGGCGCACCGTAAGTGCAGGAATGTGGAGATCGCGGTCTGGTAAACGACAGAAGTCTGACTTCATCGCCAGACCTTTTCGAGCGGGAGAGATGTACACTCACCACCACTGTAAAGCACTTCGTTCCGAAATTGGGCTTTGAACTCTTTATTTGGCATGCCGTTCAGGGTAATATCCCCAGAAACCTCCCGATACGCGCGGTTGACTCGTTGCGGGGTTTGCCCGAGGACACGGACAAGGGCATCAGCCCCTGAACCTGGCTTTCCGAGAACCAGGAGCATCTCCCCAGGCCGCACGAAGCCGTTCGTGGGATGTAAAAGCGTCGCAGCGGTGGAAGTGACCGTTTCCTGTGGTCTTGCTTCTATTTTTCGTTTCACCAGCAAGAGAGGCAGGAGCGGCAGCATAAGGAGCCCAAGGAAGGGCTTCAATAGCGACGCGACCTCAATAAGCCATGTATCAAATGGCAAACTCATTCAAACTGGGCTCCCACCTTGCCGAAATTAGGAATCCCTTCCGATATCAGTGCGCTGCTGCCAACAACACCGACATCCCTCCAGACAAGAGTCACTTGCTTCTTCTCGAATCCCTTTTCTCTTGCGATGGTGTCCAGGTGATCCAGGAACGGCGTCATTTCCGATTCGGGTAATCCACATTCGGCAGTGAGAGTTCTCGTTGCGAGTCGTTTCTCCAGCAACGGCTGGACGCTGGTTTGGTTTGCCATCGTGACTCTGTGAATGCAGTGGTTCCCATCGCTGGATATACATTTGGATTTGTCCGAGTCGCGCTATATGTATTTGTAGCTCTTCCTCAAAGCTCCTAACCTTCCAAAATCAGCTCATGATTTGAGAATTGCGTAGAGAATTGAGCAGAGCAAAATTTTTTTCATGGACTACTCGATTTATCTGGAAACTAATTGGGCATGCATTGAGGACATCCCTCGATAGTTACATCGTGGATTCTGCTTGGTTATTCACCAAAGTACAATGAGCGAGTCTTTAGTACGCTTCCGAGCGGGTGCACGAGATGTCGTCGAATTGCCTCCTCGCTTCGCTCACAGACATCCTCCACTGGTGTAGCACTGCACTCCGTCCTTTTGGGGGTAAGCCTTCAAATGCCCAAGAGAACTACCGAACGTGCCGCCCACGTTGTTCCAGCACCCGCATGTCTTCTCCTTCGATCCGTCTTTGAACTTTGCGAATATGTTGTAGGTGAAGAAGCCCCTGTCCGGGGCAAAGTGGCTCCAGCTGCAAATGACGACGGCGTCTCCGGAAAACGGTCAAACTTGCGACTCCAGATGCTGTTTCTGTCAGACTGACATTTGTGAGGGCCATCTGCTGAGACCGGGTTGATGACGAGGGTAGTGAGAAGGAGCAGAAGTGCTCCGATGGTTTTGAAGTTCGTCGCGCCGCCGGACTGCTGAAGAACGTGGGGTGTTTTGACATGATTAGTCCGAGTCGGGTGAGAATCTTCAATAGCAAGACCACCGTGCAAGGGGTTAACTTGCAAGACGGTGTCTCGTGAATCGAAGGAGGAAAGATGCTTGAAAGAAGCACCTCACGGACATGCGACAAAGGGTCGCAGGTGGGGTAGGCGGTGCATAATAAAAGGTAGAGCAGGTGGTGCTTGCTACTTCCCTTTCTTTCTTGGTGACCCCGACGGTCTAGTAGCTACCTGCCCCCTGACGCAGCAAACCAGGTATGTGGTGACGTCCAGTCAGTCGACGCAACGAAGGACGTCGTTGGAGTCAAGGCTAATTTACCACGCAGGACCTGTGTACTCTTGGTAGTGTGAAAATTTTATATTGCGGGAGTAACGGCGTGCCAAGTTTGTTTGTGTGTCACTGTGCGGACTTTATTCACTCCCAACCAGTGAAGGAGGCATCTCCGTCTACCGCGATAAATGAGAGAGTGTTTCTGGTGCTGGACCCTTCTCTCAGGATCAAATTGTCACCCTCAGACGCCAAATCTTCGACTTCAGATGCATCAGGAGAGGGTGAGCGGGGAGGCCTCAGAACCCCACCAAAGCTTCACCGCCCAATCGCTCATCCCTCGCCCATCCCTCTCCATTCTCTCTGCGATTCTCTCTTTGCCTCTTTTCTTCATTTTCCCTCTCGTTGCAACCACGGAATCATCCCCAATCCACTTCCACCCTTCATATATCTTCTTCCCAACTACTTTTCGCGATGCCTTTTCCCCAGACTTACGCTCGAGTCAAAGGTCACGTCTAACTCGCCCAAACCACTCACCGGTGGAATCCCAACATCGCACCAGTCTCAATCGGCACCCGAACCAGCTGTGTCTTCTCTTCTTCCTCACGGTGAACGAGACCCTTCCACCCAGCAAACTGAATCATCGCCTTCTGATGCACACAAAGAACGACTATTCCGCATCAGCAAAAACTCAAATCCATTCGCACTTCTACCTCGACCGTGTCACATACCCTCCACGCTGCTTTCCTGCACCGCACCCTCATTCCTGCAATTGCCCCGCCCGCCATGGATCCTGCTGTTTTCGCCCGAGAGCGTGAGCACGGACTTTATAGCCGCATCCAGGCGCGCATTGGAGAGCTCGAGAAGCTACCAAGGGGAATCCGAGGCGAACCCCTCGCGGATCTATCGGTCGACATCAAGAACCACATCGCGACTCCCTCTCAGCTCAAACTTCGCGCCGTGACGGAGCTCAAGGCCCCGAAACTCCTTCCGTTGCAGCGAGAGATCCGTCGCGCTGTCCTCGTGGCACATACTCGCTCCTCGTCCATGCTCCCGCTCGTGTCGCTGGACCGCGCCGCACTCAAGATGCCCAAGAGAGCCACGATTCGCGAGGTGAGGTCGATGGATCAACTCGAGAAGCAGCAAAGGGTCGACAGAGAGCGCAAGAAGAAAGCGCGCCAGCTGGAATTCTTCGAGGGGGTGGCTCAGCAGGCTGATGAAGTCAAGAGCTGGCACAAAAAACGCCATGTGAGGATGCAGAGGCTCGGACTAGCCGTCGTCAGGCTGCATGCACGCGTCGAGAGAGACGAGAAATTGCGGGTCGGGAGGAACAGCAAGGAGAGATTGCGGGCGCTCCAGGAGGATGGTAAGTTTTGAGTGGACCTTGCAATTGTCGATCAATTCTTGGACACACATGGTTAAGTGGACCATACGTGTTTCGAATGGGTTTGCGAAACCATGCACTTTGCACACCTCCGGATTGTTGGAAGAGAGAGCTGGACTTCATTGGCACACGTGATATTGCTTTTTTATTTTCGGGACGCATCTCATCGTCTTCCGTCTCCCACCCGTTTACAGACGAAGAAGCTTACCACCAATCATCAAAGGACACCTGCATTGTGTCGATCTCAACCAAACGTCAGAATTCCTCCAAAATCTCTCCACTCAAGCGCTCGCATAACAAAAGGCAATAGCTAGTGACGAGCGGATCGAGCTGGACGAGGAATCTTTGCTCGAGGATGATGAGGAAGACGCGGGGATCCAAATGGTGTCAGTGCGGCAGCCCAAGCTTCGGAGAGGTGGAGAAAGACAGGAAAGCTCGACTACTACGGCGTGGCGCACAGAATCGTGGAGTCGGTCTCGACCCAGCCTAACATCCTTTCGGGTGGTCGCTTGAAGGAGTACCAAATCAAAGGTCTCGAGTGGATGGACAGCTTGCACAATAGCAGGCTGAATGGTATACTAGCAGATGAAATGAGTGAGTAGCTGATTGATAATATTGGATTGCTGATAGGATTCATAATGCCGTCCACGTTCTGCCAGGTTTGGGTAAAACAATTCAAACCATTTCTCTCATTTCGTACCTCGTCGAGCGGAAGTGCCAACCGGGTCCCTTTCTACTCATTGTTTCTCTTTCGACCCTCTCCAACTGGGCGAGCGAGTTCGAAAAATGGGCCCCAACCATTACCAAAGTCGTCTACAACGTGGCTCAGGAGGCACGCAAAGCGCTTCAAAAGGAGATAATGGGAGGAAACTTCAACGTGCTGCTAACAACTTACGACTTCATCACCAGAAACACTGATCGGCGCTATTTGAGCAAGATCAAATGGGCCTACATGATTATCGATGGTAAGTTGTGATGCATCGAATTAGTCGGATTGGGCCCTATTGACACGAACGCTGCTGTGCATCTTTCTTAACCCAAATCCGTAGAGGGCCATCGTATGAAGAACAAGGAGGCGAAATTGGTGCAGATCTCACGAAGCACTACAGCAGCCGGCACCGCCTTATTCTGACCGGTAAACCTCTTCAAACATAATCTTCCAGTGCTCTTGTCGCTACTTAACCTCATTTGTCCGAAAATATTTGACTCCGCCAAGACATTTGATGAGTGGTTCAACAGGTGTGTTGGAGTTCGTTTTCACCTCAAACAATGGTACTCACCTTTCTTTACTCTTTCTGAAAAGCCCATTCAAGGGACAAGCTGTCGCTGGATTGAGCCAAAACAACGTTGCCTTGAACGAAGAAGAGCAATTGCTGATCATAAAGCGACTCCACAAGGTGCTAAGGCCTTTCCTGCTGCGTCGGCTCAAAAACGACGTGGAGTCTCAGCTTCCAGAGAAAAACGGGAAAAGTTATAAACTGTCGATTCAGCATTCTGCAACAACGTCTTTACGACCAAATCAAGAGGCAATGGCGTGTTGCCGATTGAGGCACAGGCAGGGAAATCCACCTAAGTATCGTTGTGCTTCAACTCGAATCCATGTGATAGATAAACGATGGCACCGTATCTCCTTGACAATTGTCCAGGTCCGGTGTCAATAGTCTCAATAACGCGGACATGCACTTGCGTAAAGTTTGCAAACATCCCTTTGTCTTCCAAGAAGTGCGAAATGCTGTCGACCAAGCATGGACCAACAAGATGTTGCTCTACAGGGTGTCGGGAAAGTTTGAGCTTTTGGACAGGGTGTTTCCAAAGTTCTTCGCAACGGGACACAAAGTCTTGATGTTCTTCCAAATGGTGAGATTGTCACTCTCTCGCGTAATTCGGCAGATTCTGATTACCTTTGTCTTTCGACCATCACAGACCAATGTCGTGGACATATTTGCAGAGTTTTGCGAATACCGAGGTAACAAAGTCTTTCGACTGGACGGCAGAACAAAGTCTAAGTCCCGTGCAGAAATGATGAGGAGGTTCAACGATCCCGACAACACCGAGTTCAAGCTGTTCATTTTATCGATAAAGGTTGGTGGATTGGGGTTGAACCTGCAAGCTGCCGACACAGTGATCATTTTCGATTCCGATTTGTGCGTGACATGGTGGTCTCCAATTTTGTCTCACCGTCATTCTTACTTGGCTGTACAGGAACCCTCAACAGGACTTACAGGCCCAAGATCGTGCCCACCGTACTGGTCAGACGAAAGAGGTCAAAATTTTCCGCTTGGTGTCACTCAATTCGGTGGAGGAGAACATCCTTGGCCGGGCTTGATATGGACAGCAGGGTCTTCAAGCCGGCAAGTCTGACAACAAATCCACGAACAAGGAGAGTGATGAATTCCTGCGCTCTCTTTTTGGGGCCGGCAGTGGTGAGGATGGAGCAGGAGAGGGTGATGAAGATGAGACCGATGAGGGCGCCGAGTGGAGGAGGAGACTACTAATGGCGAGTACCTTCTCGACACCACACACCCAAGGCCGTGGCCGCCGCAGTCGTGAAGGCGCGACCCTCAACGGAAAGGAGCTCGCAAAGAGGCAATGGGAAGACTCGGAAGAGAGTGATGAGGGAGAGGGTAACGACATGATGAATGGCAACTCCTTATTGGGTGACAAGCGCCAGAACAATGATAATGGAAGCAAAGGTAATCGAAAGCACCGGTTTGAGGAGCTTGCATACGAGGATGACGAAGAGGATGAGATGTTTATTGGCGGGGGGAGGAGCAAGCGTGGAAGGCCCAAAAAACTCAAGCTAGTATGAAAAGTTGCTGCAGGGGGCACTGGGCTTGAGACCATGTTTTAGCGTCAGTGCGGTGGGTCATCGGGTGGAGTGGAACGAGCTGGGAACCAAAAATTTGGAGGATTGAAGCTTGACATATCCAAAAAAGGACAATGTGTATATTTTCTTTCTTTCTTTACAAAAATGCAATTGTTTGTCCTCACTCTGCTCCCTGTTCCACAATGTTCCAACCGACGAAGACGTACCTTGATTATAATGTGTATCAGTTTAGCTGTGGTGGGGTAACGGTAGGATCTCTGCTTTTGTAATGTTGCCAGAGAAAAACCTCTCTCTGGACTTGAACGGAGTCCGTCCATAAAGTACCCTCACTGTGAAGTGTAAGAAACATGAGCGATTTTTCTCACTGTGCTTCTCCGACAATTTCAGGCAAGCACCAAGCAGCTTCCTACCAACACTCGCGATTGCACAACGTAACAAACTAGACGGGTGGAGGCTTGTTGGAGGAGAAAAGACAGAAGCTGTTGCTCCTCTACCACCGCGTCGTATATAGGGCTTCTCGCATCACTCGTGGAAGAAATTTTCAAAATCGAATTTGCATTCAAAATCAACACATCGCGTGCTAGACTATCTGAATTATGAGTGACATTAGCGGCAAAGAAGGATGTACCAGAAGAAGAATGGCGCAAAAGAATTTTCCTCGCGATGGACGTCAGGGGTGGCATCCAAACCGCCATTGGGTATTTGGGGGCAAAGTCGCTTGTGTAATTGCTTTGATAATGTTCATGAAGAGCGCGCACGTCGAGGGAAGATCTTCGCAAACATTAGCACTCCGCCGCGTGCTCTCGCTTCGTTGACACTTATCAGGTTGAAACTTCCATAGCAACGCCGTCAATCTTCTTGTCTTCGGGTAGAAGTCCAGTACTGGTGTCTGCGCCCGTCTGTTTCCCATCAACAGACCAGTCAGGAGGTGCTGTTGAGGTGGACGTGTCCACTTGACTCACCTCTTCAGATATAGTCTCGGCACTGGCTGCGGATAGTCGTGAGGGAATCGATAGCGCCACGTCAAATGAGGGCAGCATAGCTGCGAGCTCGACGCAGTCTTCTAACGGAAGTTGGAAGAACGTGTTCGGGTGGAAGTAGGCCTGTTTCGAACAAATGCTCAACACCTCATGCTCGCCAGACTTGGTAGACCATACGAAATACTCACTCTAACAGAACTCTCAGACATTTGGGCAAGCCCTCCGTCACGCGACCTCAGTGCACCTTCCAAAGACCAGTCCCGCTCATCTTTCGTTTTGGCTTTGCCAGGTTTCTTCTTCCCAGCCGGTGTACTTTTCCCAGACTGTGCAGACTTCGCCTCTTCAACTGGGGGCTGGAACTTCTCCTCGTTCGAGTCGTCCTCGACCTCGGCCTTGATTGCAGCTTTCGCAGCCACCGCTGTCGCACGTCGAGGACGTCTGGACTCTGAGGCGAGTTTCTTCGCTAGCTGTTCATCTCCCGTGGTATCGACGTCCTGTGGTGACGCGCCGGAGGCGGGGGCACGACGAGGCCGCTTGGAAGGATGGGTGGTGGACGTATCGTCCTTGCTCGCTTTCTGGGCCCGCTTTGGGCGCTTCGAAACTTCAGCAGAGCCATCAACGTTTATGGCTTCTGAAGCGGTCACCCACGTTCGAGACCGATTCGAAACGTTGTCAGCACATCGTGACATGAAATTCACGGGCTCGTGGGAGCACTTACCAGAGACTGAACTTGTTTTCAGGGCCTCTTCTCCGTTGAGTCCTTCTTTTTCCGTCGTCGTAACCGCCGCATCGCGGGCTCCTCCCTCACCATTTCCATCGTCCATGTCCACGTCAATCGAACGAGAGGGGCCGTTCAGCGCGTTCAAATCGATCGGTTCGTCAGTTTTCCGTTTATTGGCGTTCAGCTTTCCCCTCATCGTTTGCTGGAAAGGTCTTCATGTGTTGATTCCTGCAATCGACTGCACAGTCACTCTTTCTCCCTTCGCTAAATAGATCAACTAAATGAATCAATGAAACGATTTCTATTAACATTGCGACACATGAGTGAATATAATGGGTACGAACGCTGTGTCTGTCACCGTGGAATTGCAAGACCAATTAACACCGTTGTATCGAGGCAATTCTCCCTCAATCCGGGGAACACGGAGGCGTCCGGCTATTCCAGTCCCCACTCCATGCCACCTTCACTCGTCCACAATCGCAACGCCCAAAGCGAAATCTCCACCAACCGCCACATCCACCCACCTCGTCCTAGGTTGACGTGGCACCTCCCGGGGTTCCCAAGCCACATTACCTGCCGCTCCACTTCCCACATCCATTCCGCCTTTATCTGCCAATACAACGTCACCACGCACTCCAAATCCCAGTCCCAACCTCCCCCCTCGATTGCTTCCCCACCCCATCAACGCTCCCTGTTGGGTCACCGCATAGCCGCGATCGTGTCCCGCCCTGACTCTCACCACACGGTCATCGTCCCTCGCGATATGGACTTTCCTCAATTCTCTTGCCTCCCAAACTCCTTCGCCCAAGCCCAGTGATCCTGCTCCTTGTCCCGCGACCCACACCGCTGAGGAAGTGTCCAGGACGAGCGAGAATGCACCTCCTGCGGAGATCGAGGCCAAACGAGCGCCCGGGGTCAGCGAGAGTGGGTGTACCTCGACAGGGCCCGCAATGGCGTCCACAGGGTGTCCGAGGAGGCCTTGGGAATGTTCAGAGTTGCCCCAGGTAGCGAGGTTGGGGTGGGTGGCGGTGCCAACGGAGGATGGCGAGGTGTGCATGACAAGAGTATAATCCGCCCCGACTGAGATGGAGATGATGTCGGGTTGGTTGGCTGGAGAGTTGTTCTGAGACGATGAAGGCGCAAGAAGAGGAGAAAGATCCACAGCTCCCCACGCGGAGTCAAAACCATCCCGCTCGACATTGGGTACGGTGGACGGACGACCCAACTGGCCGTCCGCTGACCACCCCGTCGTCCAGATGGTGGGCCCTCCAAGGGAGGAAGGTGATGAGGTCAACGCGAGAGTGTGGTCCATCCCCGCATGCAAAGCATCAATGCGGAGCGGGTGAGATGACGCGGAGGGAATGAAGGTCTGGATCGGGGAATGGTAAACCCCGCGTTGAAGACCGAGCTGGCCCAGGGTGGAGGATCCGAAGGCGAACAAGACGTCAGAACCGTCGTGACGTGTGTATGATTCGATATCGTGACCTGAAAAGGCGCCGGCAAAGGATGACGTAGGGGCTCTGTCCCCGGAGAAGTGAAGGTCTGGTCCAAGCGCAACAAGGGAATGCTGTCGACCCGCGGCGAGGGCACGCACCGACCAACCGGAGGGAATCCAAGGTCCCGAGTTTGACATCTTCACAAGACCGGCCACGAAGGGTCTGCTGGCGGTGCCGAGTGTCCCGAGACCCAGCTGGCCGGACGTCACCAGGCCGAACGCGAGGAGGGTGGAGCGTGGTAGTGGGATCTGTTCTGATGGCGAGGGACGAGTGGTCGGAATGGCCGTCAGTGCAATGAGGGTGTGGGAGTGGCCAGCCGCAATGTGGGTGGGGACAATGGTGGCCGAGCTCGGAAGGTCAGACGCGCCGAGGCAGGAGAGAAGCAGGTATCGAAGGTCCAAGGGTACAGGAGCATTCAAAAGAGATGGCATTCCTGCCGCCCTGGTGTCCCGACGTTGAGTTCGGACTATTCATTTCTGCCCAACCGTCTTTCGAGTCGGTCCTCACCATCCCAGGGTGCTCTCACCGCCCCAGCTGTACACCTTCGTCCTTGACGCGTCATCTTTTGGGACGCTGACTGTACCCGACCATCTGCGGTGCGTGTATTGCGAATGGGTGAGGATGTGGTGGAGCGAAGATGCTTTCGACACATGGCTGATCCATCGCCGGGTTGCTGCCGAATTCAGGCATCGCACTGCCGCTTTCTCCATCGTCTGATTTCCGCGCTCGTAGTGCCAGTCGTTCGGAGGGACCGGATAATGGGAAATGAAGTCAAAAAATCTTTCCTTCGTTCACACCACGGGTAAATGATTCTCCGCAACCGCAGCAATCGAACACAACTGAATTCCCATTGATTTGACTCCATCGATGGGTAAAGCGTCGAAGAGTCGCATCAAGTCCAATCGCTTCCAGGCTGTCACCCGGAAAGAGGCCGTTCGAAGCCCGCGAAAAACGATAGCGGCTGCCAACTGTGCTTCGTGAAATCCCAGAAGCAGCGAACATGAGGCCGAGAGCCTTCTTCGCCATCGTCGCCGTTCTCCTTTCTTGCATCTCCACGGATCTGAAGGATTATCATCTCCCGTTGATCGTGCCGTTTCGTGCCATCCTGGCTCAAGTTTTGTTCCAGACACAACCTCTCGTTTCCAGTTGCGGCTTAGAGGCTTGCGCTATCGCTCTCAAGAATCTGGGGCTTCTCTCGAGGGCTTACGCCCGCTGGTGTTTGCCAGAAGCAACCCCTTCGGATAATTGAAAACGCCGTGGATGTTGACTGGGATCGCTCAAATAAGCGGATGCAAATCCTCCGAATCATCGTTGCTTGTAATAGAGATGCTGTTGCCAAAAGACGCTGCAAATTTTGCGTGGTGGAGGGAGGTGGACTGAAGGAAGAACATGATAAGTGCGTTTGCTGCATCCTCGTTCTTGTAAACATGTTTGACAAAGGCTAGGGGCATCACAGGAACTATGATATATTACGTGCCGCGGAAACTCTCAACCTGTCAGAATTCTTGGAGAAGCAGAGATACAGCAATATCTTCGTCATGTGCTTCATGTACGATGCCATGGATCCACACTAAGCGAAGATGTATGCTTTGTTTTCTTGATTTGGTACTTCACTTCATGTAAGCTCATTTCCGATGGCATCGGTTAAATCCCCCCCAGACCGGTGATGTGGCCACAAGGGACAAGAACAACCTTCTTCAAAGCAAATACAATCGCTCCCCTTCTGGGTCCAAGTTGGTCGGCGTTGGTGAAAGACAGGTGGGTCGAGATCAGTTCTGGCATGATGTTCACTTCGTGCCGCTGTTTAATACAACCAAACAGGATTACCTTCTACAATGTACTTTGGGAGAAACTATGTCACCAAAATGCATACGGATGAGAGGGACACTTTACCATATTCTATTGGGTGCGTCAAATTGCAACAGTATTTGAACTCGGCAGACCATCTTGAACTTTGGAAATTGCAGCTTCTCCAACAACAATGACCCCAACGGAACCCAAATCCGGGTGGTGATTTCGTGTTATGGAATCACTCCGTCATTATCGAGATGACAGGAAACAAGGCCTGGGCGTGGCGTGCAAACGACCTTGACCATGGAACAGCGATGAAGGAGTGTGATGAAGGTTACCCACGGTGAGTGTTCTGCTTAACCTTGTTTGTAACTTGTAAAATTTGCAATGAATTTACCTTTGTTAGGATCACGTGCGCTTTTGCCCTTGGTAAGTATGTTGCCAAGCACAAGCTGCGGAAGGCGCAGGGTAGTGGAGTTGGCAAGATGGATTTCGAATGGAAGCACGGTGAGGAGGCGTTCTACAGGGAGGAGGCTGTAGTTTATGAGATGTTGCCCACTGTAGAAGTATTTTAAGAGAAAGTATTTCGTTGGTTTCTTGAAATTTCAATCGCGGTTTTCAGAGTCTTTGGGCTTTGGGCTGTGTGAGATTGACTTCGCAATTCCTTGAAACCTCCAGCTCGATGCTCCGGCAACCGGCAGACCGATACACTGTGAATTACGGTGGCACGAAGCTCAAGTTCGAGCAGATCGGATCGCTGGGAGAAGGCACCTTTGGAAAGTGAGGGGAATGGACAGTTGAGCGGTACCGCGATTGGAACGGAAAAGGGTCCACCTGCGCTCATGTGTCTCCAAGCGGACATTCGGATTGCTGCGAAGGAAAATCGACGTCTCGCGGCTCAACCCGCAGCGGCAGAACAATCTGAACCGCGAAGTTGTCATCCTCAAGAACTTGAACCACCCAAACATCATTCATTTCGTTGCGGACTCTGAAAATGGGAGGAATTTTGTCATCTTCATGGAGTATGCTGAAGGAGGGGAGCTCTTCGACGGCATTGGTGGGTTTCGCTGGCATGTCGAACCTCGCCCGAACGTCTCACGAAAGAATCCATGCAGCTCCGGATGTCGGTATGGATGAGGACCTTGCTCATCTCTACTTTGTACAGCTCGTCTACGCAGTGGTAAGTGAATTCCTTCGCAAGTTGCTGTTTTAGAGGCTCCACTCTGGAGAATTTCTTGATAGGAGTACATTCACTCCAACGGCATTTGCCACCGTGATCTCAAGTCTGAGGTATGTCGTTCGGAGGGAACAATTTTACGACTTGTCGCCAATCATACAAACCGTGCGACATAACATCCTCCCCGATTCCCAGGGAAACCTCAAACTTACTGACTTCGGTCTCGCAAATATCTTCAAAGTAAACGGTCAAGCAAGGCTGATACAAAGTCCGTGCGGCACACCTCCGTACTTTGGTGAGCCCTCCACGCGTCTATGCAACTGACTCGGTTTTGTGGAATGAACACCCGCAACGACAGCACCCGAAACATATCGTCCGTACCAAGGCGATGGCTGGGTAGCTCATTGTTTCGACTCCACTATTCGCCTTGCCGAAGGAATCTCCGGTCTTGCTCCCCGCGGCCGCCTATGTGGTCACGCTCACCCTTTGCGAGGGGACGGCCATTCACTAGGCACACCGGCAGACGCCACCAAGACCAATCCGGCACCCTTGTGGATACGGCCAGGGGACGCGAGGAATCCTCCGGTGGTTATTAGCATCTAGGAAATGGCTCCAGCACGACCGTTACTCCACCTTGGACTTTACAACTTCTATGTGCTCATCCACTTCCTGCACCTCAGTCTGCCCGACTCGCTTGCCCCGTTCTTCCGTTACGCGTCAAGGTAGAAGTTTTGACCAACGCACGGGACACAAAGGGAGGATCTGCTGGCCTGACCTTACTCCTCCCTTGTGGCTCTTTCAGTTTCGGAAGGTCCTCTGCGAGCGTTAGGCGCAAGGACGGCTCCGACTCCGAACCCCCCTGGTTTTCAAACGAGGGCTGCATCATGCCCCTCGTCAAGGCTTTCATGCTTTGTGCGTGTCCTCATCTTCTCCGGTGGAGTGGCTCAAGGTGGCTCTAAGGACGACCGCTGAGTGCTCTACACGAGGCGCCGCTGCCCGGTTCGAGTGAAAAAGAGCTGCTGCGAAGGAGTACAATTAGGTAGAAGGCGGAAGAGACCGGGGACAAAAACACGGTCCAGGAAGAGTAAGGGCGAGTGAAGAATCTTCAGGCATCTGGCTCGACTGGCATACGCGTGACCGAGCGCGCTCTGACCGTGCTCGACCAACTTCCTGGAGGATGGACTGGATACGCTTTGGATGAGGTTTAATTGCAGAGACGCCCGTAGAAGGGAAGTGATATTCTCACGAAGGGCTCAGAACTCGGGACTGCGATTTGCTGCCAAAGGGGGGGTAAGTTTCAGCTGTATGGTGTGATTCTAACAAAGGTGCTTCTCGTTTCCCGATATATTTCTAGACAATTGCTTGATTTTTCGGTACACGGTCGTGGATTTTAAGAGGGCGCCTGAATGAATCTGAAGGAATCTGAAGGAGTCGATCTGAACGATTCAGAGCGAATCAAACCAGGAAAATCTGACCGTTTCTTATCGTTCCCGAGATTCCGAGGCGAGTATCAGAAACCTCAGTTTTGCGGTTTGAATTTTCTGAACGTGTCGGACTGAATCTGACCCAATTTCAGAGAGAATCTGAAGGCGTTATGAATTAATCTGAGTGATTCGGAAGTACAAATTGTAGATAAAAATGTATATATAATACAATGTAACGTATTACGTAGCAATAAACGCTTCTGCTTTCACCGGGTTCGGGACGGCGGCCCTGCGTCCCCAAAGGATTCTCCTGTTATTGCGCGCATAGTGTACCGGCACACCGATTCCTACGCACGCGCTCACGATTGCCCCAGCTATCCTCCGGTGAATCCACTTCACTCACCTGGTCTACTTCGTTGACGCAGCGGCGAGAAGGCCTATATACGTGATAGTTGTGATGTCGTGAGGAAGGCATAAACGACTCCAAATGAAAAATGTTGATGTCGCGGTCGAGGCGGCCTGATGATGAGGTGGGTGGGGTGGTGAGGCGAGTGGGAGTAAGACCAAGCGAAGGGTATGGAGAGGGTGAATGTGGAGCCGGTTTCGGGTGAGGCTGGGGCGGCTGGCGACCGGGTCGAGGAGGAAGGCACGGCAGAGGTGGGAGGCTGAAGACCGTACCCCTCACGAGCACGAGCCACCCGAGGACTTGTCCAACTCGTTGTGTGCTGTCACGTCCGAGAGATGGCTCCCTCCCGCCTCGTCCCGCGCGATGCTGATGCTGCAAGGACGGGGCCTGGGAGTGGGCGTGGACATCGTGGATGGGTCTTTGAAGGAAGGATGTTCGCGGCGAGGGAGGGCGCAGACTCAGAGCTGAAATGGGGGGTAGGGTGTAAGGTAAGTGCACCGTGAAATTCATTCCAATGAGGCGAGGGTACGGTTAGCAGAATATACGCCTCGGGCGGAGAAATACGCTCCGCGTGGGAGAGGCGTGGCATCATTCGCCTCGGCTGCTGTACGTTCCGCTTGGGATCATTCGTCTCCGTTGATGTGCGCTCCGCGTCTCAGCTTAGAACATACGCCTCCGTTGAATTACGCTCTGCGTCTCAGAGTAGAATATACGCCTCCGGTAGAGAACGGTGGGAGAGTCGCTGATTTTCGTGCAACTCGCGATGATGTCCTGGAGAGGTTGGTGTTGGGACCTCTAGCGATATCAGATAATGGGGATGATCACAAAGTTTTCATAAGTGAGAAGCATGACATAACGCACAGGAGCTTGAACGGCAAGGTAGTTGGATTTCGGAGTTGGAGCAGAGATAGGGGCCGTCGACGAAGCACTTGGATTCTGTACGAGGAAGAACAAACGGGGTCAAACCATTGTAGCCCAAACAATGCCGTAGCAGCCTGTCCTGCCCTCCCCGAATCCACTTCACACACTCACCTTTTCCACTACGTTATCAGCAGAGCGAGGAGCAGTGCTCAATGCACGATAGCGCCGATGCAGTAAGAAGTCTTTGCAAATGCGATGGAAGAATGTTGTGGTCGTGATCCGGTGACAGGGATCGGAAAGACTCAACTCGCTGTTCACGTGCTCATTTTCATACTAGAGTCAATTTTACAGTGTTTGCGTACTCGAAACTCGCGGCGTTTTACTGGATAGGTTGGTTGGGGTGAGACTTCCCGCATTTGAGACTTTGGTGAAAAGAATAGACGCGGCTTACAGGAGCAGAAAGTCTGAGGTAACTGAATATGAGAGGTAATTTGCAGATAGTGGCCGTCGACAAAGCTCGTGGATTCTGTATCACTTCAAGCAAGTCAAAACACCACCGTTGCACGTCCAAACAACCCAGACCCAGCCCGCCGGCGAACTCACCCGACAGACAGAGTTCTATCAGTCTACAGTACACGATGCACGACGTGAAGGCGCTCTTGGAATATTGCCGAAGTGGGAGTAATCACCGACTTGGACTCATTGAATAGTGAAGGGTGGTGTCGGCCAGCCTCATGGAACGAGTGTGGGTACTCTCTTAGCTGGCACACCAATCTGAGAAGTGAGTTCGAGAAGCTGGAATGAAAGTGAACATGAGAGGGGGGATGAGAACATTGAAACTGTGACCTACCATTGTGGAACATTTATCACACGCACGTGAATCCAATGTGCGATAAGACGAAAAATTCGATAAAACACCGCTCAAGCAGGCGATAAAGAGAGAGCTCCCGGAGGTGGAGTGAGGGGAGAGAGGAGAGGATGGGTTTGGGGTAATTTGCGCGCTGTGGGGGGAGTCGATGGTCGGCAAAGCGAAGTCCTGGCGAGAGAGCGACATCGCAGAGATGACCTCAGATTGATGTCCTGTGGCAAGCGCTTTCGCCATTCGTTCTTATTACTTCCGACTCTGACTCACCAGGTCCACGTCCATCCATCACAACTCACACCCGTCAGCTGAGGCCGTTCCCTTCAGATCTCGTGCCTTCGACCTAGAGGCGGGGTTTGGTGATGGTCCGACTCCAAAGCCTCTCCAGCATGCTGTGTTTCCGATCAAAAACCTCAGGAATTATCTTGTAATCCACGGCCGTGTAATTGTAGAGGAGAGCGTGAATAATGTACGGTAGCTGAATGACTGTGTCCGCTAAATGACCGCAGGACGTCCGCAGACGTCCGCAGCAGCACGACAAACCCCACCTGGTTCCACACCCAAGCCAGCAGAGAATTGTATGCTCTATGTAATGATTGCTCGGGACGTAATGCCCTGCTTCCCTCGGCGTCGCACCCATGGTGATTATCGCCTGGACAATGTTTCGAAACCCAAGGACGCCTGTCGTGAGACGGGATGTCTGAGTGGGCAACCCGGCGGCGCGTCCGCAAGGCTCGCTGGGGCGCTCTCAACCTACTGCAAATCTGAAAATCAATGGAAAGAGTTCCCACTTGACTGTGTCCAGACACGACCCCACCCTCCCACTGAGGTTGCCGAGGCGCAACATTCTTGTCCACGGAATCCCGCACTATGATCGCCAAGCCCTCTTCGATTGGATTACGCTGACTTCCAGACGCCATCTCTGCATCTGGCCTTGAAGCGGGAGCGACGATTAGGTTCATGGATACCGAGTGGGAGTGGAATGTGAGATTGACAAACACCGTCCAGTCACACTGCCTCATCAGGCGTGACACTGTCTACCGCGTCACTACTTCAAAACTCACTTGCAGTAGCCTGCCAGTCCGCCATATTACTTTCTCCTCCAACCTGCGCTTTGTTGGCGCTCAGAAATACTTGTGATGCGGTGCATTTGGCGCGCACTGAAGTGGGGCGGGGACCATCCCAAGGCGTCGCGCTGCGTCACGTGTCTGGATGGATCGGTTGGTGGCAAAGCTTGGGGCTGAGGATGAATGTCCTCCCAGGGACAGTCTCACGCAACAACAAGGGTGTTGCAAAGGTGTCTGTATACAAGGGGTATGGAAGAGCTCTTGTGCTACGCAGGGAGGTCAGGTCCTGTAATACAACATCTGAGGATGGAACCACATTCAGAGGGGCTGGGCTCGTGAAAATGGAACAAGGAAGTGCTTACGTGGTCCGCCAACAACCGGATCTGCAATGCCAAATCGGGGAGGGCCCTTTGGTGGCCTATCTTGAGTGACATTGAAGCAACACAGTGGAGGCCTCTTCTGAAGAGGGACCTGTGCACCTTGCATACCATGGGGAAGGCAAAGGAATTTCAGTATTGCCTTGGTGCACAATGAGTGGGAGTCCTGCATTGCAGGGGATCCTACACACTCTGCACCTGGCCTCCTGCAACGTGCTACACAACCTAGGTGAGCTGCACAAGCCTGTAAACTGCAGGAATGTGTATGTATGATCAGATTTACATAGCAAGACGTAATGTGCATAGAACTCACCTGCAGGAATGAAATGCCAAACTTAGGGCACGTCCTGCAGGTGTGCACATCTAAACCCGCGGCCACAGTAGTGGCACAGCAGCTAATACCCAACACTCATACTACACTATGTACTCCACGTTAGTGGATGTCAGTGTGACACATGGCACACAATGGCCCAAGGCTGTCTTGTAGTGGAACTAACACTTGAAGGGGTTAGTAGGAACTACTGAAGCCTTGGGTAGGATGGGGCATAAAGGTAACTTCAGGCACCACTATTAATATGTTCAGGAGCCTCATTTAGCTAGACCAATACACATTTATCTCACATACTACCCTCTCTCTCTCCGTCTGATCCTCTCTAGTCCCACCCTGCTACTTACCCTTTGGGTAACCCTAGGCGGCTGATTGAGTATCAGTTCTACCACAGTCTGTATCCGTTCCAAATCTGCCAACATTGTGGCCGATGCACTGTTCTGACATTGGATATGTTGACACAGTGTTTTCCTATGCCTGCACTCAGATAATGGCTCTGTCACGTTTTTTACACCCCCCACCCTGGAGAGTGCCCCCACCCTGTAAATTGCTCCACCCACCCCTTAAATTGATGCAAGATGCACCTGTGAAATGATGTAAGGCTACCATAATCAGTTGACCAATTTGGATATATGTGTATTCAGAAAGTTAGCATATCTAGTCTAGGTTTACCCCAGGAGTCCAGTTCTGCACATTGGGGATAGACAGTTCTAAGGAATACATACATATCCTCTCTCCACCTTTTCCAAAAATCGAAAGGATACATAGGGAGAGGTATCTGCACACCTTCAAAAATACATTGGAACAGTGATGGGTACCTCATAATGAACAGCAATGTAACACAGGAAAATAATCCACAGCTATGTCCATCTCCCTGGTTCCAAAACATAGTCCAAATGCAATTTCTAGGCAACAGTGCTACCACCAACATGAGAAGGTGGTTTAATGCATTTCAACATGTCTCCAAGTCGGCATTGCAGTGGTGGGGATTGGCACTCCTATCCAGTACCAGTGGAAATTTCTCTTGTTGACCATGAAAAGTGATAGTCTTGGAGATCCATTTACAACTTGGCAACAATCTAGGAACGTCAAAACAGGCCTGCTCCATTACAGAGCGGACCTCTTTTTCATCCTGTAACCACCAACCAAAAAAAACAATTCAAAATTACATTACCTTAATCTTTGAGATGGGGGCTGCTCCGTAACGGAGTGGGGGTGTTTTTTAGTGGCTGGAGGTGGTGACACTAGTTAGTTTGGTTGGGGGACGGTCTCGGAAGTTTATAACAAGCCAGCTCTGTAACTGAGTGGGCCTCTTTTTTTACCCTGCAATCACCAACAAAAAATGGCTCCATTGTACAGTACAATATTCTCTGAATTTGGTGCTGCTCCGTAACGGAGCAGGGGCATTTTAGAGTGGTGATAATAGATGGTTTGGTGGGTGATCTCGGAAGGTGAAAACAGGCCCGCTTCGGACCGGAGGGACCCACTTTTTTGGTCCTACATCCATGAACAAAAAACCACTCTACAGTACATTAAAATACTATATGAAATGGGTGCTGCTCTGTAACGGAGCGGGGGCATTTTAGAGTGGTGATAATAGATGGTTTGGTGGGTGATCTCGGAAGGTGAAAACAGGCCCGCTCCAGACTGGATGGACACACTTTTTTGGTCTTACATCCATGAACAAAAAGCAGCTCTACAGTACAGTAAAATACTATATGAAATGGGGGCTGCTCCGTAACGGAGCGGGGATTCTTTAGAGTGGCTGGAATGGGGATAATAGTTGGTTTGGGAGACAATCTCTGAAGGTGAGATCTGGCTTGCTCCATTACGGAGTGGTGGGTTCTCTGGTCCTGATTCTGCCTCCTTTAAATACTCAAAACGTGCCTCGATTTCAATTATCAACCAATGGAAGGAAACATTCAACAACTCATCAAACAATATTGCCTTCCTGGGGATGAAGATGAAGGCGACCAAGATGAGGGTGACCAAGGTGCAGCTGAGGGTGGGGATGATGACGAGAGTGACAGCAAGGATGATGAGGATGAGAGCAAATACAACAGTAAGTTCATTAGCTTAATTTGACGTGGCTGTTCCTATTTGAATTTGTTTCATTTTATGAAGACGCTCCAAAGCCCAAATCCCCAATGCACCCTGCCAGACCTCCTGGCCCTGCAGCCAGGCAAGCCCCCTGTCGGTGCACAGACGAGACCAACCCAGGTTTGTACACCCTCTCACTTCTACGCTCACTGCATGGTCTCTTATTACTGTCTTTATTTGACTAGAACCTAACCCAAAGCGTCCACGCCATACACCAACACGCGGGGCAAAGTGGCGTGGTTGTGGATCTACAAGTGGGAGCGGGGGGAGGTAATGCAGGAGGGATCTTGCATGGGAGTAGTGGGGAAGGGAGAGTTCAAGTGGGGTGGAGCCCAGAAAGGGTCGGAGCGCTGGGTCTTCATAAGATTAAGGGACATATCATGGCATTGTTCTTTGAAGAAATTAAAATACTTTTGAGACAAAATGCTCATCTTCAATATTATGGATCTTGGGGTGGGTGGAGCAATTTACAGGGTGGGGGCACTCTCCAGGGTGGGGGGTGTAAAAAACATGACAGCTCTGAGTTTGTAGCCCAGATCTTGCAGCACCAGGCAAGGATGTGTGGATTCTTCCACACCTTTACCCTGGTGTACCACCCCCAATCCAATCCGTTCGTGGAAAGAGTGCACCGTTACATCAAGGACACCATATTGATGTACATTAATGCATTGCACAGCAATTGGGACGTTGTCCTCAAACCCATACTGTTTGCTTACCGCACCACAGTGTACCACGGCTTGCAAGACATGCCCTTTTACCTCAACCATCTCCGTGACACACAACTACCAGCAGACCTACTCTTCCAAGGAGCCACTTTCCCTGCCCGCATGCGGAGCTCCAACATTGCACACACCACGGCACAACTGGCCACTGCATATACATGGCTCTGAGAACACCTGCAGAAGTCCTGCAAGAACTGTCAGGCCGTCTATGATGAGACCGCTAGCACACCACCACTCAAGGTTGGACACCTTGTAATGGTGTATTACAAAGAGGCACATTGAAAAGGAGAGAGTACAGGATTTGTCTTGAGATGGATCGGACCTTACCTCATCATGGCCATCCCATTGGAAAACCTCTACTCCGTCTGCTACATCAGCACTGAGCACGCACAAGATTACAATGCATATCAGCTGTCTATGACGCTTCCACCTGTGGGTGACCCACTACATTCCAGACCCGGACAGAGGAATACCTCCACCACACTCAACACAGGACTTCCTGGTACCCGTTGACCCCTAGATCGCCCAGAAGGACATTGCACAGGGTGAGCTTGGACCTGACTTCGAACCAGCATACATGGTTGAGAAGATACTGGACAAACGCATTGCTGGAAACTTGGTTGAATACCAAGTCAAGTATTGAGGTTACGAGGAACTGGAATGGCAACCCAAGGGTCTCCTCCTAGGAGCAGAGGACATGCTGGACCACTACGAGATTGACCACCCAGGACTGCGAGGCCAGGCCCTTACCTGTGCAAAACGGCGTAATGCGATGAGGCAATGCCTTAAGGCACTATGGGACGCCGTGCAGGAGGCACGCGCGAACATCACCCCGGACACCAACACCGATATTATACCTGATTATTCCTGGTACATGTCACCTGAAATTGTCAAGCAATATCTACCCGTGGACGTCGCCACACAACTCTAAGCTAGAAGTGGGCGGCCTGCTCTCTCCTATCTTTGCTGCATGACTGGAGCGGGACTCGCTCTCCCCAACAATTCTTAACACACCCTGAGATCCCCAAACCTTCTTTCGTTTATTATCCCCATCAAGTCACAGAGCCACGAATGGAACGGGAGTGTCTTCGAGTTACGACGATCGCTTGCGATAACCGCTGTGGCGCGGACCGAAGCCACAAGAAAGTCGTGGCTGCGGTCATTTTACCAGACCAAAGTGGAACTTCGGCCACTTCCTCCATCCCTTCCTCTTCATTTTCTCACTTCTTTTACCTTGCCCCGTTACGGTTCCATTTGAATGACGGATTACCCTTCCGCAAGCCCTGCACCTGCAGTCGCCCGACCGGGTCTCGCTCTCCCAATGACCGGGGGGCGTGTGGCAGAATGGTACGAACCACGTCGTGTAGGCCCCATGGCTATATAGGTTTAGGCACTTAGACTACATTTATATTATTTCCAGGCTAAGCTCAGACGATTACATCTTTGGGACATGGCCTGCCCCCAAAGTGGTCCCCGCTCATACCGAACCACAACAGGAGCATCATCCAATATTCCATGTAATAGCACCATATGTTGCGCAAAGAACAGAACAGAGAATCACAACACACATCCCAGCCAGCTGACTGCAGAACTGGGGCAGGACCCCAAAGAATAACCACCCCAAGCACCAAAGCCATTCAGTACATTGTTACTCCTCCACCTGAACCTGCACACCATAAGGCTATATCACCATCACTAAATATTTATCATATGGAGGTCATTAGAAGGTGCAACACTATAAAGCTCTTTCTCCAAACTTACCCTACCATGAGATTCACCTTGACTTCTACTCAAAATTGTTTTGATCATATTTTAAGTTCAGAGAGTTTAGTCTTGCAGAGTGCTATGTAGGGTTTGCAAGTTCTATCAGATTTGAAGGTTCAAATGAAGAAGCTTCCACTTACATTATGCAGAAGATAGTATTCCTTTCAAGCACAAATACGTTGGTTAGGTAACATGGAGTTGTATCATAACAACAACAATAAAAGGTTGAAGTCTTAATGGGTTCCATGAGAACTCTGGCAAAGAGCAATTTAATGAACTTACAATGACGTGGATTTCAGAAAGAAAATAGAGCAATGCAGTCAACTTCATTGACACGTCAAACACATATGGGAGGCATAGAGAATAGATCAGAAACCAGCAGCCACTGGATAGTGATGGACAGTGAAAAAGGTCACAGATAGTAAATGGAAGGGTTTGGCATTGTCCGGAAAGGAAGACGAAGCAAAACAAAGATGCTGAGTTTCACGTACGTGATAAACAGCAAATGTTGAAACAAACACTCACCAGTGCCCAAGTCCGGAGCGAAAAAGACAGATATCATGTCGTGCTAGAATAGACGTCGCCGGAAAGTGCAGACTGTCCGATTAGAACGAGAAGAGTAAACCGAAAGTGATGACGTGTGGAGGTTGGACATCAACGGCGTACACAACAGCAGACCTCGCGTACGTACAGTCCTTGTGCTCAGATAAATCAGTTAGCAAGCGTGTCTGGTCGCGCGGTGTCTCCTTCATGGATAGGAAGAAGGTGTTGTGTTGGTGACAAGAATTGAAGCGGTCGGTCTGCGCCCTATTTTGCCGCAAAAATGAACACGTCAGCGTACTTTCTAATCGGACTTTCAAATACATCGAAACACAATTATTGCAGTTGCTTCCACCCACAACCTTGACTGACGGAAGCAATCTTCGGGGCCAAATCATATCTGGGGTGAAGCCTTCATCGACTCCGTTACTGTACGAGAGCACCAATGCGGACGAATGCGCTGCGCGGAACCCCTGCGGACTGGCGGGTATCCGTATTTAATGAGCAATTGGAAGAATTGTACGACAACCCCAAGGTCCCACGACATTCGCTGAGGTTAGTTGACAAAAAACGCTCTCCTCTCACGATGAATGTACTACAATGTAAAATGTTTCTTCCCACATATATGTAAACATGAGGTATGGCGGAGAAAGAGTAGCAAAACCTTTCCTGTTCGTGATCATTGCGGAGCCATGTTCACCTTGCTTGCTCTGCTATCTCCCGCCTCCACCACTCTTCAAAGCCCACGAACTTCAGCGCCGGATGCCCATCACCCAGCACCTCGCGGATCCTTCGCGTGCTCAGCCTTGCGTCGTCCGGTCTCGACGCTACAACCAAATCACGCTTCAGAGCAGTGCAACCTCACAAACAGTGGTCGACTCACCAGCCCCAGGGTCGGAAACCGTCACGGGCACGAGGTGCGCGACGGAGCGCCCGCCGTCGACGCGGGCGAGGACTTGGCAGACGTCGTATTTGGTGAACCGCTCGTCGGCGGAGTAGTGGAAGATCCCCGCGATGGAGGACGGGGGGAGGAGTGAAAGGGCGTGCAAGCCTCGAGCGACGTCCGCGACTGCGGATTGTGCATGGTGGAAACGAGGTGGAAGGAGAGGAAGTGCAGGTCGGTTTGGGCTAGAATCAGCAGTTGGAACCATACTGGACTGCACCACACGACTCACCGTTTGTAGGGTACCTCGCCTGGCGATGGTCCATGTTGACCTTCTTTGACGCGTCACGCGTGATGTCGAGGAGAATGTTGACGGCGGATTCGGCATTGTTGCCAGGGCTAGTCTTGCCGTACCTTGAGGGAAGGGACGAGGCATTTTAGGCATGAAGAGTACGAAGGGGGAAGAGGGGGTGAACGTACAGAATGGGTACGCGAACGATAGTCGCCCTGGGGTTTTCGTTCAGGACGGCTTTCTCGCCTTCGTATTTAGAAACGCCTGGGAGGGGAGGTTGCGGGGAGTCAATTCATGGAAACGCATAACTCTTCGCGTAGGTAGCTTCACGGTCTTCGCCGGCTGATCGCGGGATGGTCAGGGGAAGAGATCCTCACCATAGAAGTTGAGCGGGTTCGGTTTGGCATCGACTTCGTAGGGTGGAGAGGTGCCATCGAACACGTAGTCGGTGGATATGTAAAAAAGCTTGGCGTTGATGGCGCGAGCGCGCTTCGCGAGGGAGCCGGAGGAGGCGACGTTCAGCTTTCGTGGTGGAGGATAAGCGGAGGATGATTTGTAAGATAGTTTGACACGCCCTCCCCACGCCCTCTCGTTTATTCGCCTCCGGCAGACGCCTCGGTCAGCGCTTCACGCTTGGGCCTCCGGCTCGCTGCGCTCGCGGGGCTCGACTCCACTTCACTCGGCTTCGCCTCGTTCGTTCGTCTCAACCCCCCCACGGGATAAAGAGCTCACTTTGAGTACTCCGTCCCTGTCACGCTCTGCGACATCGGGACGCCGTTCCGCTGCACAATGAATGATTACTGTTGCGCAGGAAAGGGTCATTTTGTCCGTGGTATGAGGTTCGCGCTGCATTCTATGAATGTGATCGCCTGGAGCTCACCGCTTGGCTTCACTTCGTTGAGGACTGATTCGACTTCGTCCTCTTTGGTGAGATCTAACTTAGGGGTTTCATTTACCACGTGAGGCACTGAAACATTGAGAAAATCGGGGTGTTGCCAGCAAGCTTGCTGCTCTCACGCGAATAATCTCCTTTCCATCCGCGCGCGAGAGTCCCGTACCAACTACCTTCCCACCCGAGTAGTTTTCTTTGAATTCGGCAAGCACCGCGCGTCCCAGAAGCCCTGCGATGGCCCAACGCAAAACGATTGCGGTGAATTGGAAATCGACTATGAATTGCGATCGCCAGCTTACCGGACGCGCCAGTAATGAGAACAGTGCAATCCATGGTCATAAAATAGGAACAGTAGCTCTGCACTTTGAAAGTTTTTGTTGACGAAGAGGTTAAATTGATGCTCCGGTCAGCGACTTGCCGACTGAGTCAACGATCGCACTACGAAGAATCACAGGACACCGACGATGCCGCTCGCGACGCCAATCAACTTTCCCAAATGGCTGAGCGAGAACGAGCATCTGCTGAAACCGCCAGTGTCCAACAAACTCATGCAGAGGGGTGACTTCCAAATCATGATTGTCGGCGGTGAGTCGCGGTTTCCTGCTCATGCCATTACATCGTTCCGCCATCTGAGACGCGCTGGCCTATACTCACTGCCGACCCCTGATGACCGGTCAAAGGCCCCAACGGGCGCACAGATTACCACATAAACCCGACCGAGGAGTGGTTCTATCAGTACAAGGGGATGATGACCCTTCGCGTTGTCGAGGACGGATCGAATTTCAAGGACATTACTCTGAGCGAGGGTGACATGTTTCTTCTGCCTCGTGAGTCTTCTCCTTCCCAATCCACACCGGCCCTGAGCACTCAGCAGTTTGCCTTGTACGAATGCAGCCAACACACCGCACAACCCGGTTCGGTATGCACATACTGTTGGCATTGTTATCGAGCGGAACCGACCCACAGGACAAAACGGTGAGCACCTGGACCGCTCTCCCAGGTTGAACCATGCCCTTAGCCAACCACTCACCCTCCCAAGACATCCTGCGCTGGTACTGCGACAAGTGTCGCGAGGTAGTCTACCAAGACACGTTCTACTGCACCGACCTCGGCACGCAGCTCAAACCCGTAATTGAGCGGTGGGCAAACACTCCCGAGATTCGAACGTGTCCGCACTGCGGACATGCGAACCCGGCCAAGTGAGGAGGTGGTTGTAGAGGTGGCGAAAAAGGAGTGGACTGTGTCCCGAGTCGGTCTCGCGTGAGGATTCTTGAAGTCGGTACCCATGTGGAAGGTATAAAAATATGTGATTGCGGGTATGAGGTTACGTTTTCTCTGTTGTATTATGAGCAGCAATACGCATGCGCAGCTGGGCGCCATCGAGGGTATCAACCGTGTTCTTTCTATTGAGAGCGAGATAGTCCCGCATTCTGAGCCACCGCCCCCTAACCCATCCTCGGGTACAACCTCGAAGCAGCGTCAGGTGAGAAAATTAATTCGACTTATTTCGTATTGCTTGTTCAAAAGTCTGGAAAGAACCCTTCTTTATACAACACCCGCCTTTTTCGTCTATGTTACTCGCACATGTCTCCACCCAGCTCGACCTCTCCACGTCATCCACGCCGCCCACACCTATCCATCTCCCCATCACTCCATGACACACACCAACACATCCCTCTCCCCTCCCACCCTGACCTCATCCACGACCATCTTCTTGCCACCCGCCATCCCTGCACGCACCAGGAACCCCTGCACGTCGATCCTCGCCCGCCCGACCTGCCACCTCGCCACCGCAACTGCCTTGGCCTCCCTGTACCACGCCGTCGCGTCGTGCCAGTGCCCGTCCCAACCATGCAAGCACCCGACAGCGACCACGGAGGTCTTTTTGGCCACTTCTCCGGGCGCGTTATCCAGACCGAGCTCGAGCTCCACGCTCTCGTCCATTTCACCCTCCTCAAGCTCCGGGTCCGGGACCGCCACCTCGCTCACGAGCCCCGGCGCGACCGCCACCGAGAGCCACTCGTCCCATCCAATTGCCCACTCGAATGTGACCTCACTGATGTCGCCCTGCCCCTGCTCCGCGTCCTTGCACGGGGGGAACGCAGCAGCGGGGACAAAGTACCACGAGGCCTTGAACACCACAGCGGGCACAGGAAGCCGCGCCTGCGCTGCCCACGTCCCCAGCCGCGAAGTTGAAGAACACAAAGTGGCTGTCCGCCGGCGGCGTCACGTCCGCGCCAAGCCAGCGCTTCACGGGTGCTGGCGCGCAGAGGTTGATCGAGCGGTCGTCCGGTGGCGTTGCTGCGCGACTAGACGGTGGAGATGGAGCGCTTGGCACCCTCGTACGCACTGTGATGGGACTCGTGGGCGCGTCGACTGCACCGAGCGTGCCCCTGCGGCGGAGAATGCGAGACACTTGCTTTTCAGCTAGCTCTGGGGCGGCCTCGCTTGGGGGAACACGAGGCGGCGTGGTGTGTGATGAGACGGAGGTGCCTATGTTCCTTCTCGGGGAAGGTTTGCTCGGTGCAGTAATCAATGATGGGTGTCCGCGGCGCTGTGCAAATGAGAATGAGTGTATTTTCAATGGCAGTATCACTCTACATTCTTACCTCCTCCAACGGTACAAGGTCGCCAGCCGAAACGTTAGAAGTTCTGTTCTTTTGACGGGAAGCAGCATCAACAGGGTCTCGTCGAGGTACGGGGACGGGTTCGTAACAATTTCCTGTGGCCGGTCGCCGAGCGATGCACCAAGATACTTGTACTTCGGAGTAATTGCTGTCGCTTGATACTCTTCTCTATCGTATTGCGACTGAGGCATGTTTCCAATGGCCGCTCCCAAGTATTTGAGCTTTGGGAAGCGGGCGCTTGCTCGAACTCAGTTGGAGCGATGTCAGTCTGTCCCAAACAATCGTTAGCTACTTCTTTCAGAAATCATGGACGAGTCCTCACCACTTCTGCTCCCTCGTCGCGCAACGAAGCGCCCAAGTATTTGAACTTCCTATGCGTAGCAGCGTCCCTCGAGCTCGGCGGAATGACTGGCGCCGTGCTTCACTGACGTTGACCTTTCCTGAATCTATACAGAAACGAGATTGATCATTCCAATTCGTGCTCTCCGGGTTAGTCTCCTCGGGACTCTCCCAAGGCACTCCTCCACCGACGCCGACCTGGCACCAGCCTCGGGGGTGGTGTGGTTTCTCTTAGCATTGCAGGCGAGCTGCCGTTACTTGATACTTCCCCCTCTTTGACACCGTCCCCCATGCCGGGCCAGAATGCGCTTGTCCAACCTCCTCCGCCGGCGCTCCTCAAGTACCGTCAGCCGTGCTTCGACGGTGAGGTGGATGAGGCCAAGTGCACACCCACGGGCACTCGGCACTCGAGACCTCGGAGAGGACGGGGTCCGCCGTGATGATGACGGGAGAGGAGGAGGAGGAAGGAGAAAGGCGTGGCGTTAAGTTGTGTTTGAACTGCCTGGGAGCTTTGGCGACTGGGAGGGGCGTGCGATGGTGGCTCGCGGGGACGGGCCCACACTCCTCGTCGATGCAACTTCATTGGAGGTACGACAACGGCAACTGCCAAATTTCGGCGTCTGCGAATCTCAAAGGCGCCCAAGGCGTGGGGTTGAGCCATCTAACATTTTGGGATCAACCGTGCTTCGTTTTTGGGCAGGGAAACTTGCGGGCGGCGTGTTTGCCTGGAGCTTGTTGGAGAAGGCAGAGGTAGAGGGAAAGGAGGCCACGATGAGAGTCTTGGAAGGGGAAGGGAAAGGGGAATTCCGTAAAGGTTTGAGGTCGGACGGCCGGACAGTTGTTAGAGCGGGGGAGGCCGGGGTTGTGAAGTAACTGTCGTTGGTCATGGACGAAGGGAGCTGTTGGGATTGGGAGAACCGTGGGCGTGAATATGATCGTACCAGTTCCGTGCTCCATTACGGCATCGCTGGCGGTCCTGGACGCTCGGTGGTATCCAGTCACAAGCGGATTGTTCACGGCGACTCCGCGAAGATGGAAATTTATTGGGAGCCTCTTAGCAGGATTGGCGAGAGGTGACTGGGGACAAACGTGGAGAGGAAGTCTGCCATGACAAGCGCCAAGCCGTCTCCCACTGGGACGTCACGCAACTGATGTAGCGCTCTAATGTAGCGAGGCGACCGCGTTGTATCCGACAAGTGCTGCGAGATTCATGAATGGGATACCATGCGGTCGTCTCACACCCGCGAACGGAGCATTGGGTCTTCATGGGGAAGGGAACAATCGTAGGCGGCAACGCATCGATTCCGGCGCTCGGACCGAACCAAGCTTCTTTAAGGAACATCTTTGCCTCGGTGAAGGGTGCAGTGCCTTTATGTGCCTTTGTGTGCCTTTTAAAGTGTGATGTTTGGGCGGGTGTGGCAGGCTTGGCGCATACTCTGGGCGGCCGCAGGAATGCTCCTTGGGACAGGGGGCGCGGAGACAGAGGACGAAGCTCGCGCAGCCCTGGAGCCGTGCGAGGGAGGCGAGTTTGTGCGGAGGAGGGGTTGGGTTCGAACAGCGGGGCGCCCGGCGACTCCGCTCGAGGCTGGTTATTCTCAATAACGCTCTGGTTGACTGAAGGACGGGCGATGGTCATGGAGAGGCGCTGAATTCCTCCTTTCTGCATCTGTGAAAGTCGGAGGTCGAGCGCAGCGGACCTGAGGTCTAAGCACGAAACCCTCACTAAGGCGTCTTTCAGAGGCGAATGCACATCGAGTGAAGAGGTCGTGAGCTGGAGTCCGAGGTCTCGCCGACATACGCTCAGAGAAACTACTTCCCGTAACCCTCAGGTTCTCCGCCAGCTTCGTGCTGTCTCCCGAGTTCAAGAGCGAATACTCCCTCGCGGACTCATCTTCATCCCAGATGGAAAGGGTTTTGGGCGAAACGCGCCGTGACGGTAATGTTGGAACGTTGGCAGATTCGAGGAGGGCTTTGCGCAAAGAGCTCGCGAAGCTGAACCAAGAACAAGATGCGGAAGCACCATACCATGGACGTGGAGGTGTCGCTCGGGGTGTTTGCACTGAAGCGGAGTGCCGAAGCAGGAGTAGAGTGTCCCCATCTCACTCGTCGCAGAAACCTGACTCGAAGAGCGATGTGCGAGGTGCGGAACGTCCTCGCCTCACTCGTCGAAGACATATAACTCGAGGAGCGAGGAGTGGAGTGTCCCCGTTTCACTTGTCGTAGACATCTGACCCGAGATGAGAGGAGCGAAGCGTCCTCGTCTCTCCTCCGACTTCCGACTTCCCGGGCGCCACCAAGCTTGCCTCTGGACCAGAATAACGCTTTCTTTCTGTGCACACGTGCACACGTGGCTACGAGAAGCAAGATCCCATGCGCTGTCAACATGCCGGCGATCGAAGTGTAGGCGCGGTCGCCTCTGCACTGCAGTTCTGGTGGGGTCCAAGGAGCTGATTCGTGGAACAGGGAGTGGCTCCTGACTCCAGCATGAACACTCCGGGCTCCCTCGCTACCGCGGTTACGCTTAGAGGGGCAGCCGGCAGCCGGGCTCATCTTTGTCCGACTCGGGGAATGTCCAGGATTGTTCGGCCAAAGCGTCTCGCGCCGGTGCTGTAATTAGTGCCCTGCCGTTGCCAGACTTTGAGGAGGACGAGGGAAGAGAAACCGTCCGCCATAACGAGGATGTGGAGGCGTGGGTCGAGGTGTTTCGAATGAGGCGGAGTGCCGTGGGCCGGAGGAGGGCTGGAGGGTCCTTGTCATCCGCCACGCCCGTCTCTCTGGGCGTGCTGGGCGTGGAGGTCAACCTTGGTGGTAATGGTGCAGGGGGTAGCCGAGAGAACTGCGCCCAGCTCTGCGTGAGTGCTCTTGTCCACCACGTTTGTGAATTTCATTGTGTTTGCATCCTAACGCGATGTCCTCGTGCAAACTCTCAGACTACGAAAGAGTGTGTCGTCGAGTCTGCTGCAATTGTGTCGTCGCTCAATACGGCAGTCAGCCCGTGCGACGACTTCTTTGAGTTCGCTTGCGGGGGATGGCTCAAGGTGAAGCTGAATGTCGGCCTGCTCCAACCTGGTCCAACAAAGAACCTTCTTTCCAATTCTCAGTCCCACCCGATCCCTGAATCCAAATATTCCGTCAACCAGTTCGACGCCCTTGAAGATAAGAACAAAAGTATCCTGAAGAGCATTTTCGAGTCGCCTTACACGAAGTCCGCGAGCGTCCTGGCCGGTTAAGAGGACCAAGACCGTTCCAATTTCGAACTCGTGCAAGCACTGTACAGCACAGGTGAGTGAAATGGAGAATCTCCACAGTTATGGTTGATACTTAACATCCACAATCTTCGCAACTGCCAGCACGAATGACAGCGCCATGGAAGCGGTCGGAGCCGCTCCACTTCTGGAGTTCAGCGCGGAGCTTGATAAACAGTGGCCGAACCTCGGTACTGTAGCAGGTAAGTGGTGAAAATTTCTCCCGTGCTGTTGACCTGTTGAATGGTAATCGGTTCCCATGTCGCTCAAAAAGGGTTTGCGCCGCGGGCTGGAATTCGTGGACTCGTCACAGTCGGTGCGTCGCACGGTGATCCGGGATGACGTTTATGCATTGCTGAACACATTGAGTCTGTTAGGAATCAATCAAGACTTTGTGAACTCAAGCGTCAATTCACTTTACGTTTTACAGCGAGGTCTCAGGTGGGTTTTTCTTATGCGATCGTCATTGTACAACGCTCATTACTTTTGCAATATTGCTGCAGTCTTCCGTCAGCTGAATACTACACCGACTCAGACTCACTCGCTCTCCTGGGAAAGGCTGTATCTTCATAGTTTTCGCTGATCTTCGAGGATTTGCCTTCCGGTTTCACATTCTGGGGGCAAGTTGCCGACCGTGCTGTGGCTTTGGAAACGCGGCTTGCGGTGAGATCACTCTGGACGACAGACAACGCAGATAAGTGTTTTGTTTATTGAGCCTCTTTTTTTGCACAATCTCAAGATCCCAAGAAAGCGTATCATCCGAAAAGGGTGTCCGACTTGATAAGTGCAACCCCCATCTTTCCCATGGCTTGCCTACCTGGAAACCCTGCTCCCTGCTACCGAGTTCCCAGGGTTTATCTCACCAGACAATCAAGTTATCGATCAGACACCAGTCTATTTCGAAAAGCTGGAACAGTTCCTCCAGACACATCCTTGGATGACTTGAAGCTTTACTTTAGATGGCGACTTGTGTACCGGTGTTCGGATTCTTTGGGTCCAACTTTGCGTGAGCCAGCTGCATCGTTCGACCGTGTGCTTCAGGGAAGGACAGGTATGCAGGAAAATTTGCCCCTGGTGCCGACGCGTTCATGACTGAGAACTGGATTGGTGAAAAGCCCGAATAGGAAGGGGAAAGGGGAAAGTAGAACGGAGAAGGGGAATGCAGGAATGGCACGGAAATGATATGTGAAGGGAATACGAAGGTGGAGAGGTGGAGGGAGGAGAGAGGAGGGGATTGGGAAACTCAGCTGCGGCCGCCCGGTTCATACATATGTACGTGAACTGAAGATCTCTCACTGTTACTTCCAGTTCTTCCTTTCTCAGACAACGATATCAATGAAACCAGCTGGAAAGTAGGAGGCGAAGTTTTGGTTATGGTGCGGATTTGGGCGCAATGAAGGCATTAAAAAATAGTTATGCTAAAATAAGGTTAAGATGAGAAGTGCGACACGAACGGAGAGAGCATTCCTTGCCTCGACTCTCTGACTCACCAACGGGAACCTCGCGTGATCAGGTAAACCACGAACCTCACAGCTCTCTCCAGTTACACCACCACAACACAATTCACAATGCCGCTCCCATTCCTCTCGTCCCCCCGCTTCCTCAACCTCTCGCTGTCTCTCCCATCTCTCCCATCGTGGCGCTCCCGCTCTCCATCCTCAGCGTCGGCGTCAGACGCAGATGCCAAACCCACCTCGGCACAGCAGCGCTCATTCGGCACGAGGCGCGCCTACTCTCCGTTGATGGACCCAGCACCCGCTGGCATCGGGTCGGCCCAGCAGAAACACGAACGGCCACGATCATCGCTGAGTGATGAGCCGGCATCTTCTGCTCGCCCACGGTCAAGCGCATCTTCATCCCCCGCTGGGACACTCCCCCGCCGACCTGTATCATACTCCCGTGTGGCCACCTCGCTCACCGTGAATACGGGCAAGCCATCCGGTTGGGTGGACTTCTGCACCGAGGAAGACGACACCACCGTAGCACGTTCCCCTCTTGGCGTCGGACTGCGGGAGGCCTACAGCGGTGGAACTTCACCTACGCGAGAAACTAGCCCCGTCGAAGACGCGGGCGATCTTTCGCAGGGCGAGGATGATGGCGACGTGGACCTCTTGAACGACAGCGGTGTTTTTCGAAGTCCAGAGGGTTGGGGAACCCAGGAAGCGTACACAGGAGTCCGCATCACACCGAGTACCACGAGGCGTGACTCGACTGCGCAGAGCTCGGAAAGTTTGAGGACGCCCAAGGGTGTCGGCTTGAGGGAGGCGTGGACAGGCAGGACACAATCCTATTGAATACCGGCTCGCGCGGCGCCGGATTGGGTTGGGGAGGGGTGACACTAATTTTAGGAATCAGTTTGCACTCTTTGTCAGGAGGTGGGGGTTGACGTTGTCCTTTGTCGAGGCTTATTTGCGTCGCCTCACATGACGTGTAGGAAAGAAGCAACTTATACCCCTGCTTCCCCTGCTTCAGAAGACAGTAAATAGTCTAGCAGTATACTTAATACACAGGAGTAATTTTATCGCACTTCTACCACTTTTGAGACGAGCGCTTCGGCTTTGCGACATCAAGACGTGTTCGACAAGGCGTTTCTTATATTTAGTACTCTTACACCAACGCACCACAATTGCATTACAAAACTACAGGTGCGTTAGATATTTCAATACAAAATTGTTTGCGAAGGCAGTGCTGGGTTCACAACGGCGAACCAATCGGTATTTTCCCACATCATTCCATCTTCCGGCACAAACTTGGCTCAACTCCTAGTCCTAAAAGCGGGCGGTCGAGAACATGGCAGCTTCCAGAGGCGCAAAGTTCATCATAGCGTCCCGTATCGACCTGTGGGCGGATTCCAACTCGGACGGTGTGGGGTCCGGTGACCGCAACCTATGCTCTTCGGCGGGGAGCGGCACGATACCGAGGGATTCGAGAACGTCGAGCTTGCACAGAGGGCAAGTCGCGGAGATGCCAAGAAGCCACCGGTCGATGCACTGGAGGGGCGGAATGTCAGGTCTCAACCCCCAAACAATTTGTGCGACCACCGTCCAACACCACCCTCACCTTCTTGTGGAACTCGTGCTGGCACGGAAGCGTCCTAATCGTATCCTTCTTCGCGTACTCCTCCAAGCACACCGCGCACGACCTTGACATGTTCGACCCCCTGGACACGGGCCTCGAGTCCGCCCTCGACAACGTCGTCGCCCTATCGATGGATATGACAGACTGCCGATGCGACTGGGCGGGCCCCGTTTTGCCCTTGGATATTCCTGAGCGAGGAGTGGACTTTTGGCAGTGCGCGGGCTCCGGGCCGTTATTGCGGCGGCTCGTGTTGGGATACGTGTCAGGGCCTTTGGGCGGCCGACGTATTTGAAAATGGAGGATGGGATGGCTTCAGGGTCGGGAATACGGAGGAGACGTTCGAGGGATATGGCGGGGTATCTATGGCGAGCGATTGGGTTGTATATCTCGTAACAGTCATTCACGCTTGATTACAACTCACTTCCTCCCAATGAGAATCCAAATAGGGATGATGACGCAGATGGCCGCCAGGCCCAGTATTAGTCCGCCAGCTACCACGACAGAAAAGGATTCCGATCCAGAGCCAGATGACTGTAGTGACACGTCCGGCGTGGCATAGTGTGTGGCAGTGACCGAAACGGTAGTAGAAGTCATCTCAGAAACGGCGGATGGATCGATGCCAACTTGGCGGCGGATATAGGAGGAGCTCCTTGCCGCATTTCTCGATTTTTTGAGAGCAAAGGGTTCGTCAAAAGGTGGTTGCAAAACAGGAAACATACAATAATCGCGCCCCTTCTCTGAAAAAAAATCTGCAAACAGAGCAAAACCATCTCCGACATTGCCAAAGTTTCTTTCGTTCTCGTAAGTGGTGCGCTTTGCTCTGAACCACATCGTGTACGGCGCTATTTCGACCTTGATAAGGGAGCATCTCATGGACCTTGGGGATTTTGCCTGGTTTGGCCCCAAGGTAGGCAAGGGGAGGTCTGGGGAGCTGCCGATTTTCTTCAGAAGATCGACGCTCGAGCACGGCCAAACGTGTGCGTGCCCGGCGACTGGAGGGGTCAAGGATCGACGAAGATGTACACTAACCGAATTGATTTGCAACCTCACCATCAGTATACATGGCTCGGTCCAAGGGTCTCGAGACAGGTACTGATGCCGGTGTCCACTCTTGAGCAAACATACACTGGATAACGATACTTCACTTTATTTTATGAATACCGTCCCCACCTTTCCGGGAAGTGCCAGACCAGTACATAATAATTTCCCCTCACCCCCACAATGTCCCTTCATTGGTGGAGAGGCTTCATTCAAGTCCCATCCCTCCCTGCGGTTGGCCCAGCCACCCTGACAATCCACATCTTCCTCGCCTCTTCGTTCGTTGCCGCAAGCACACGATGGCGGCAACGATTGACGCTCAACTCGTCGAAGCGGTGGAAAAGGGGCGCACAGTGGACGTACGGCGACTGATCGATGCTGGTGCAAACCCGGACGCGCGGAAACAAATGACGATGGGGGCACTGGTCGTCACTGGGAAGCGGCTTGTGCGAATCAAGGTCCGGAGTAACCTTTTCAGGGAGGACGACTTCGAAGAGAAGTTTGAGGAGGTCGTGGAAGCCAAATCGGACACTGTTGATTGTGAGAGCGCCCTGACGAGAGCCATCCTCCACGGTCACGTCGATTGCGTCGCTGCGCTGTTGGAATTGGGCGCCAAGGTGGACGGACCGGCGGATTGGAAGTTTGGCAACGTGGGACCCGAGACGACGGCTTGGTCCAGCGATTCTTGGGAAAAGGAACGCTGGAGTGGAACTGTTTCCTTCCCGAGCCCACTTTGCTTGGCGGTGGGACGCGGAGGAAAAGTGCAATGGTGGAATGGAGACATCGTCGTCAGTCCCGACAACTCTGGGAAAGTGCCCTCCAGCCCACGCGGAGGTCGGGTCGCGCTGAACAGCCCTACAAAGATGGATGACATCCGTATCATGTTGAAGCTATCACCTCGGTTAGAAATTGTACAGCTCCTCTTGTCCCACGGTGCTTCAGTGACAGCGACGGAACTTTCGGCGGCGAAAACGTTCCCGGATCTTCGTATTCTTCGGATCGTGGAGGGCCATGTCAGCAAGAATGGTTTGAAATCACCACCGTCGGCTGCGTTCTCACAACGAGTTCCACGTCCACTTCAGCCCGTCAACAGCTCCTCCAGCCTTAGCGCAACGACTTTGAACAGCTCTAGAACCAGCTCCGATAATGTGATTCCTTATATGAGGCGGGTGGACTCTCTCGCAGGCTTCACCAGCAGTGTTCGCGCCGAACAGACGTCGACGTCAGGAGCAGATAGTCCGGGGACGCTCCTGGGGTCCAGCTTCCTTCAGGATTCGAAGCTACTTCTCAATGGACCGGACCCACAACAACGCATCAGCGCACTCGAGAAGGAACTCTTAATCAGCCAACGCGACAACGCCAATCTCATAAACCAAATTTCAACGCTCAAACAGGAGCAATCCGCCCTCATGTCCCGGATCACCGCGCTCGAGGGCCTCAATACCCACCTCATAGCCCGGAACTCCGACTTGGAAGAAGAAAACGCTGCTCTTCGCATTTGGAATGGACAGCAGTCAAAGCCACCCGTCGCGTTGAAGCAAATGCTGTTCGTTGTCGCGGACTTTGATCCTCGCAACCCAGATGAGCTGCAACTTCGAGTCGGGAACGAAGTCTTTGTGAATCTTGCTTTCACCGATGGATGGGCATCCGTGAGCGTGTTTGCGATGGTTCTCTTCGACCGTTCTACACGAACTTACGCCTGTTTGTCAGGGTCTTAATACGACCTCGCACGCTTCAGGTCTCTTCCCTCTTTCTCATCTAGCACCTGAAGCTCCATCACGAGGACCGGACGTGGACGCCGCAATACCTCCAACCAACGCGCGACTCGAGTCACTCGCTCTGGGTGTCTCCAGCACCGTTGCGATGAAATCGCGATTGTTCAATGATGTTGCAGGACCTCCATCGCTATTTCACACTCCATCAGAAGCGAGAACTCTTGGAAGTCAGGCAACTAAAACCGCAACTTCCCCCGCTGGAGTTATGTCCTTAAACACGCTCGGTTGAGTTAATGGAGGGGCTCGCGAGCAAAACGGACTTGCAGAACGCAGGGCGTAGGAGCACCTTGATCTTGCGGAAGCATGGTTTGAAAAAGCTCATCCTGTGTTGTTCATTATTCCAAAGTTTCCAATAATTGCTCGGCAAAGTAATTAAGATAACGCAATACGTAGTACCTTATATTTTCTGTGAAGGAAAAAGAGGAGAGGGAAAGGGAAATGACTGTTGATTACCAGTGCGATGCCCGCCCGTTCGCAACTCCCCGACTGTTCAGCACTCATACGAGTCACGCTCCACATCCTCTGTCCGATTTCTCCTGCGGCTGACTCTGCAGCGACTTCCACTTCCACTCTTTTCTCATCACCGCCCGGACGCCTGGGACGACATGACTGGCAACCCTCATATCACTTTCTCGGATGTATGCTCAGGAAATGACACCCTCCGTCAACGCTGTGATGGAAAACGTTGACTGGCACATTTCACGTCATGCCGACGTACACCTCCTCAAGCGGTCTTCGCGACACTCTGTGACCGTTTCTCCGCACATGAAATACCGCTGTGCGTGGATTGCACTGAGTACCAGGGCTGCTTTGCGACATGTCGAACGGCAAGCAGACTGGACCGCTGTTGTTTCTCAGCGCAAGGCTTCAGCATAAGCGGTGGAGCGGATACAAGGACAACAATCTGGCGTATAGCCACGTAAACGTTGACGCGTTTGTTCAAATGAATGCCCTCCTCAACCCCAGCTTCGAACTCGTTGCATTACATTCGGACGTCCGCCCGCCCAACAAAGTGAGCAGACTGCTACTTTTACCAAGACCAAATTTACTTCATTGCAGAACTGCGAGCAGCCTTCGAGACATTTGTCTTGCCAGCTGATCATGTTATCGCCCTGCAACCAATTGTAGAGCATAACGGCGCCATAAATATTATGTAATGAGTTACAGTTCGTCTTTCGTGAGACAAATAAGATATTCCCCCATGAGACTTGCACCGTTCTTTCAGAAGATGGGGACTAATCTCCTGTGCACGCAGAAGATCATAGTTTGCACATCGATGAGGGATTTTCTAACACTTACAACTCTTCCAGGAGAGTAATTTCCATACGGATCCCCCGGGCCCGACAGCTCCGTAACAAATCCTCATCTCGGTGGGCAGCGAAAATGTCGGAGATCGTGGGAACGAGGCGGTGTGATAAAAATGACACAGACGATACCACCTGCAATTGCAAATGCTCAGAGAGTTTAAGGTGGTCGTGAGATGTGGCCTTACGATATCGTCCGTAATGTCAAACTCGTTTGACAGACGTCTGAGTGTCCTTTCCAGGAGTCAGAGCCGGTATCCGCTGTGGGAGCGGCGTAATCTGTCACACTTCGATTGATCGCTGCGAATGTTATTGCCGAAAAATATGAGGTGGTGCTCAATAAAAATGTGTGGTGTTCGACTTGCCTGCTGTGCTCATACATATCACTGGCAGTGACCAATCGGCGCGAAACGTATTGACCTCATGATCAAGGTCAACACATGAGCATTCCAGCGAGTATCGGGCACCAAGTGGGCCTATAGAACAGCACATTCAAACATATCCTTGCACACAAAAGGTGGAGCTGACGCACGCCCGATTTCCTCGAAATGCACATTTCCATTTTCGACAGTGTGTAGCATGAGTGAACCCTTGTCGAAAACGGTGTCTTGAAAGACGTAGAGGCGCAGTATCACTCTTGTAAATCTCTAAAGCGCTCTAGGAAGCCACAGGGTCACTTGTTGGGCTTGGTCGTGGCATCCGGTTATTCACATTTTTTTGGCTTTATCTTTTTCATTTTTTTGTTGTCTTGTTTAGTGCTTGACTAATGCTGGTGGTGTGGGAGTGGGGAGGGGTTGGTGTGAGGCAAGGTCTCCGCGGTGGCTGCTCTGCTTCTTTTTGAGTTTTCGTTTACGATGATCCCTGTTTTTGCGCTTTCTTGATTATGTTGATGTTTTTGAAGTTTCTTCCCTGTCATTTCCCCCCGGTATGCTGCTTGGATTTGGGATCCATCACCGTCGGAGCAAGTGACTGGGAAACCGTATTTGTCGATCGTCGAAACGTGTTCTGAGCTGCGCCACCCTTCTACCGAACATTGGTGCAGGAAAATGCGGAACCACCGGCTGGTTTGATGTGAGCCCGAGAATGCGCTTCCCTTGTCGCTCAAGAGTATTGAGCAGTCTCAGGGTACTTGACATTGCGGTTCTCCGCCAACCACCTCGTCTTGCCAGCTGCTCAATTGGGACCACGCTAGAGAGCGGCAACTTGTACTTTATGTGGAAGCAGTGCATGTATTCAGTCCTTCGTTCGTTGTAGGACTTCGACCACCGGACGCCTGGGGGTCGAACTTTGCGACCTCGGAGGGCTTCTAGTTTTGATCGTGCCTGCTCCAGGACGCGTGCAGCTGTGAGAGTGGTGGTCGCTTCGTGTTCGCTTCCTTCTGTGCATCCACCAAGGGGTGTTGGTGAATCTTGATGCTCTATCTGCTAGAGAAAACGGCGGAAAGGAGGATTAATCGGTGACAATGCACACACAAAATGATTACAACGAACCTTGGATCTTTTTTCGCGGACAGGTAGATCAACAGGGTTTTCCGCAATCCACCATCCCAACGGTTTGCGATTCTCGACAGCATTTGCATCTGCAGAGATGCATCCGTCTTCGGACAAGCGTGTGTCATCCAGCTCGTCTGACTGTGTAGCAAGCGCCAGTGTATCATTGAAATTGGGGCTCTCCACGGTTGATAAAGATCCTTGATCCAGACCGTCTGACCTCATGGAGGAGCTCACGTCATCAACCAAAAAGGATCGAGCTTTGATCCTCCGAATCATCATATAATAGGTCGGGGTCGCTCAAAGAGTCAAGAGATTGTAGAACACCGACGTTGCTTATACCAATCGGATCTCTTGAGTTAGACGACCGATCCTGTCCTGTCTACACTCTCAAGTTTTCGGAAATGAACCTTGATCGGCGTCGCTCCCAATCACCGAACCAGAGCTTGTATCGTCGGAAACCGTCGATATTTCATTTTCGCTTTCAGAATAAATGGAATCCTGATCGCTTGAAGTTTGTCTCAGGCCTCCAATAAGATTCGTTGCACCGAATGGCGACTTGAAAGGTTCGAGTGTCACATCTCCGTGAATTGCCAACTTGACCTCCCACACGCCAGACGGGTCCACACCGAAAGATGTTACCCAACAATCTGCTCCGAGAACAGTGCCGCGGGTAGCAAACGCGCTGACGGGAGGAGCAGGTCCCCCGTTCTTCGCGTCTTTTGACTCGGCCAGGTAATACAAAACTTGCTGCCAAACCTTTGGCGTGTAGTCCACGTTGGTAAGTGGATCTACAAGCCGGCCACTCGAGTCCAAGCGAAGGGTGCGAAACAGCTCAAGGTCCCACGCCATATCCAATAAAGGCTCTCTCGCAGCTTGTGGGCTCACAGGAGGGTCTTCGGACATTTCGTGCTTCATTGACTGGCGAATCTCAGTTTCGTTTTGATACACCACGCCTTGATCACACAAAAGAAGTACCGCATTGCCAGAATCACATCCAGAGGAACAGGGTTGCGCTTGCGTCGCTTCGCCGCCTATGATCACAATCTGGCCCGTAGGAGTTAACTCATTCCGGGTGACCTGTAGCAAATAACGGGTGAAAGTGGAGTCATCTGACACACAAGCGATTCCGCCTCACACCCGGCTCCGCTTTGTTTATGACATCCTGAGAATTCATATCAAGCACCGTGGACGTTGTAGCGACTTCACCCAGATTTATGGAGCTCATGTGATCGGTGTTTTCCTTGCTGGTCCTCTAAAGTGCTGATCGTTTGAGTCAGCAGTTCCATCTTCTAAGCGATCAAACTCACATTCATTACGGCTTTTACCATCTCCGTACTCGTCGCCACCTCAATCACGTCTGACGGCATCACTGTGATGCTCCTAATGGAATCTGAAATAGTAACTCCGCGGAACGCAATGGAATCTCCCTTGTGCATCTAAGCCCGGTTATTTGTCACGTACCATTCCTTGAATACCGAAGAGAGAAAACTCACTTCATTGTCAAGCTTCGTCGTAATTTCGCTCCGTCCATAGAAATATATATAACCACGCCATCACCCTCAAACGCACCCGAGACTGTTACTATGACGCTCTCAATCGTATTCGCATTTTCTGCTCCTGGGACCCCGATGGACTCTTTCTTGCTCATCTAAGTCATGTTGTTTGGAAGTGTCACATACCCTTCCTCGAGAATGCTGAAAGAATCAACCCACCTCATTGTCCCTTATATCACTCGCTCCATAGAAAGTTAATGGGAGATCATCGTCCTTCACTTTCCCATGCTGAAAGCCGTGGACCGGTTGAGGCCCATCCCCTGCTCGCTTGATTGACACCGACTGTTTGGGGTGCTTCTTAAGAGCTGATCCCGCCATTTCAATCATCTTCGTTATCGACTTGAACAACCCTGGTGCTGTTTCGGACTTGGTCGCCTTGTCCAAAGAGTCTTGGTCCTGCTCTGTAAGCTTGGGCGCGACGCTGACGCTGCTCTCATCAGCAGCGCCTTTCCTTGATGCCCTGGTAGGGCGGATCGCATGAAAGGACGCGATTCCTGTCTTGCAGAACCCAGTGAGCGGGGTTTGCTTGTTTGGCTTGTTGGCCTGTGGGCCTTGAGCTGACGCGCGATGACCACGGAAGCTTGGGATCGAGAAGAAACGCATTTCCTTATAGCGTGAGCTTGATATGGAGTCGCAATCAGGAATGGATTGGATGTGTCGCGAACGGAGTTCCTGTGCTTCGGTCAACCAAAATCAGGGGTACCGTCGGGAAGGCAGGCATCTATTTTACCCAAATAAAGGAACCGCCAAAAATGACTGTTCTAAGCTTGGCCATACGTCAAGGACACCGAATTCAAATAAGCGAAAACGGTTTTGAGCTGTAATTCAAGTACCATTCGGTAGAGAAAAAATAAAATCTGGCCATCTCCACACGGCCAGATACTTTCTGATAGACGAAAATTATCGGTTCGAGAGTGCTTTCCGCAAACATACTACACCTAACGGCCAGCAAGGAAGTCGCATTGCCGTCCATTCCATAACATGGTGTTTCCGACATTCATGAATTTTCCCTCGAGTTGTTTTTTGATCGGTCGAGTTGCGCGGAGAACGTGGAATTACACGTGGGATCTGTTCGGCTGATCTCCCCTACCCTCCCAAAAAGTGAGAGGGTGTGTTCGTTATGGGGGAATCCTCAACGGGATCACAGCAATCAGACGGGGGCAGCCTCGGCAGTATTATTCCGAAGGGCTGTACAAAAAACCGCAAAGACCTCACACACCTCAAGACCGGAGGTACTTGAGGGGGACTCCTCCTCCGCGCCACTCGTTCGCGTCAGCAGAAGCTCGTGGTATCGGAACCAGTCACTCCCACTATCACCCAATGCTCACACCGTCAAAAATATCGTTGGCATCCCATCCACTCATCCCGACCAAAATTTTACAGAGTACTAAAGATTATAGTTTGCTGGCGCGATGGACGATAGAGCGCGATGTATTGCTAAAACAGAAGTAATCCATGGCGTCCGACATTCCCTTCACGAGGAACTGGCGCCGGAACCGGTGCTGTTCATCCCGCCCCTTACGGTTGAGGTAGGATTCAAGGTGTCCAAAATCACTAAATTTAGTGTATTTGATACTCTAGCACCTAAATCGTAGCCCAGTGGCTTCAAATCGACTGGAAAAATGTCCCCGAGGGGTCCAAAAATGGGTTGGTTTCGACCATCTCCCTTAAGTGACACCCCCCGTCGCTAAAAGTCGTTCGATGTCTCTGCAAAATGCGTTTTGGGTGAGGTGGCGTGGAATTTGGGACAAAGGTCCTGTACCTCCTGTCTTGAGGACTCTGAGGGATCTGAGGTTTTTAAAATGCTCCGATTCCGAAGTCTTCTGTGAACGTTTTTATTCCGGAAGGAGGGTTCGCGATAACTTGGAGCACTGGAATCTCGATACTCATTCGCACCTCAGTACTCTCATGTGACTTGCACTTGACTCTGTGTCCAAGAATATCATGTTTCGCCAGAAAATGTGCAGGAGTCTGGATCGATGCTCCAAACATCGTGATGGCACCCTGTTTCGAAGTGTACAGTCGAGGTAAAGAGCATTTCGGCATTCAAACCACAAGTTGACGAAAAAGAATGAATTTTTCATTGTGGTATCAATAAAATTCCAAGGTTCCAAGGTTCGATTTGACGATTTCTGATGGATGAAGTCTCCACCTGTCTGTAGGCGAAGAGCCAAAGAGCGTGGCGAGTATCGTGGCAAGTTCTAATGGAACTCACAAACACAACTGCATACTACAGCAATTCGATTCCCCGAATCGAAACTGGCCTTTGAGTCCTCGTTACAGCAGCAAGTTCTCAGTTCTAATCAAACGTTGATGTTCCTGGGACACTCAAAGTAAGAGCGCGAGATCGCGGAGCCAATGGCAGCTTTGTGGGCAATACAGCCGGCAAAGTAACTTTGGTGAGGAGCATATTGCGACGACGTGGTATCAATGCCGTTGCCAACAACTTCCTCGTCAATGAAATGACAAATTAGCCTCATGGTGGCGTACACGATGGAGCGCAGAGGCCAGCTCCCTACTCGCTCGAGGCGCGGTGCTTTTGGAAGCGTTGGTGTCATTGCTGCTACCGAATAGGTCCCATTTGGTATGTCTCTTTGAACGGTCAGCCGTTCTTCGGACGCATTTCGCGCGTTTTTTTCGCGCCAAATCCCCCACAGCACGTGTCCCGAGTTATTTGTGTTTCTCACGTGTTGAAAACGTCTCCATCGACCAACATACATGAACGTTCGAAGATTCAAACCGAGCGTTTTTTTTCCAGACGAGTGGAGTAGCCTTGGGGTAGAGTAATTTTTGGAATCCACAGCTGCTCGGAGATTTTGGTCCTCAAAGGCCTTGAAAAGTCGGCAAGAGTTGGGGCCGGGTTGAATTTGCCGGCCGGTTGAACAACCAGCTTTGAGAATCTACCTTACACGACGTTACCTAAATTGATCAACAATACAAACAGTATTTATGCAAGGCATATGAAAAACAGCTATTGATACGAGACTGCATGGGTATCCATCGGTATATCCCACAATTCTCTTATTTTATGGTCCATCACCAAATTGGCGACCATACTGCATAATCCCCCGGAAAAGTGAGAGCCATGTACTCTGTTCTCCTTCCACGTGAGTCCTTTCGCCTGTGTCCCCGACCAGACTCCTTGTCATGCTCATTACTTGAGGGTTGCACCGATTCGACATCATTCTGGGTCTCACTTGGCATGTGCCCGTTTCCCCCTTCTGCTGGTGCGGATCCTCTTTGCTCCATCTCGGTGTTCGCTTTCTCGCTACCTTTCGCCCAATCTCGAATTCCAACTCCTAGTATTCTCTCCACGAGTCTTGACATCGCTGCACCAGGACCATCACTCAATGTCTCCGTAAATAGATCCTCGTACCCTTTGTGACCTCGTCCTGTCTGGGAGGATTCTGCGTCCTGATCTGTGGTACCGCTCACTCCCTTCTCTGGGGTTTCGTCTCCTTCGGATGTAAGTGAGCCGTTCATGTACAGTGGGTCCACGCGATAAGGATTCACGGTAGGGGTAAGAGATGTTGTAGACGAGGTACCTCGTGATGGGCGTACTGCGGATGATGGCTGCCGCCGACGACTTGAGGGTGGAAGCGGGGAAAGGGCTAATCAACCGCCACGGTTTTGAGATGAACGTATCACCCTCTCGCAACCAAACCAGAACTCACACTTGCCGCTCCGGCTCCCATTTCTATCTTGAATGGCATCGCCCTCTTCCACATCAACCCCGACGACAACTCTCACCATTCCACCAACAACCTGGACCCAATCTCCGCCACCACTGACCAGTCCCTGTACGTGACCAAATGCGTCCAATGTACCCGCTGATCTGACGGACCCACCAAACCCTTCCACTTCCCCTCTCTCAACATCCACACGCCCATCCAACCTCACCACCCATCGTCTTCCTCCAACCCTCGTCTCCGCGACAACAAACCGCCTCGGGTGCTCCCATCCCGCTACAACACCTCTCTCGAATCGTCTGTCGACTCGTACAGCTTTGGGCCGCTCGGGATCAGCATCAACTTCCGAGTCCCTGGACATTGGGTCGCCTAATTTGAATGCCAATATCCTTTTCGCCTTAGTGTCGCCGGCCCATATGACAGCGGCCAGAGCGTACCGCCCGGAGTGAACATCAAGGGATACATGCGTCCGCGGGGAGAAGAGCAAGGCGTGCCCGTCGGCCTGGGCGTTAGATGTTGCGATGGATCCAGGCGTAGAACTTAAGCTCCCCTTTCGGCCTCGAGAGCCACCTCCCCTGATGGGGAATTTCGCCATCTGTACAGCATTGACCCGAAACACCACCTTCGCTGCACTACCATCTCCGTTCCGGATTGCCGACTCGAACTCCCGCTCGCCAACAGCACCGTCCTCTGTCCGCGCCTTTTCCGCCGCTTCGCGCATTACCGGGTGCACCAGATTCACCGCGACAAGCTCAAGGTCTGGCCATCCCGACACGTTGGAGGTGCTTGTCACAAGAAGCGACGCCGGGCGCGCGAGAAAGATAAAGTTGGGTGCAGTAGGAAGGAAGAACTCGGACTGGGAGAATCGAAGCCGGGAAACAAGCGCAGGTGTCAGCGTGACATTGGCCTCCTCCAAGACATGTTCTGTCCCGCTACCAGTAAGGTCTGCGGAATCCCACAAGCACGGGAAAACGCCAAGCTCCTCCTCGACGGGTTCGTCGCCTTGTCCTCCGACGTCCCAGCGTCGCACCAGGGCCACCCACTGTCCGTCTGCGCTGACTTCGGCCTTGTCGACCCGCTCAAAAAGTCCGACGAGCACGGTGCGGAGCGACTCCAGGTCCACAACGTGGATGGCGACCCCGAGGCGGAACGATACGTGGGTTGCGAGGAGGACGTAGCGACATGGAGATGGTGAGAAGCGGTAGGTGAGTGGAGGTTCAGGGGGATCAAAAGCTCCGAGGTCGGGAGGGTTTCTTGCCTCCATCTGGGTCGGACCGTGTGCGCCATTAGCTCCAATAATTCTCGGTGCCACCAACTCCACAACATCTGAACCGTCCACGAAGCACGTCCAAAGGCGGTGGTCGTCACCCCGGTATACCAGACGCAGCCCGCAGGGGGAGAAGAGCACGCGCGGATCACCAGGGGTGGGCGGCCGAGGAGGTGAATGTGGTGTGGAAGGGTCCAGAGTTGAGGTCTGGGTTCCACAGCAGAGCGGGTGGGGGGAAAGTGCCAGACATTAATGAGGAATTCGACTGGTATTTGTAATGAAAATCAAGAGTACCACTCACCTCCGAAGACGTGACGACAGTCCGAACTTTCGCCCCTCTTGGGTCTGGATCGACGATCAAAATGGTACCGGTTTTCCCCGAAGTGATACAGAGCCCGCGCCTCGAGAGTGCTCGAAGACGTTCTCTTCGGACGAACGCCTGTTTGTACATCAGGAGATCCGACGGCGACCCGGCAGGGGTCGAAGTGAGGGAACCGAAGGGAGAAGTTGTGGAAAGGTGACCAGCGTTGGACGGACGCGTGGGGACTGAAGTACGTCGAGCACGCCTGTGCGAGTGCGAGTGTGAGATGCGGGTGTCCTCGGGGGGCGGAGGTGGTGAAGGAGCTGCGGCATCGTCTGGGGCTGAGAGCGACGACAGTACCGATGATGCGACGGCGGCAAAAACCGCGGAGAGTGAGGACTTTCGTCGGTGTGAGGGGGAATGGGGTGGTGGCGGGGCGAGGGATCCGAGGTGGGAGGGAGGGATGGTTGCTGAGAGAGAGCGCCGCGGGTGGTGCGAGTGTGAGGAGTGTGGGAGGTGCGGCAGATTCAGATGGGGTCCCAAGGGAGACGGACCGTGGTCGGTTCGAATAGACGGAGTGGTGCCTCCTCCGCGGTGGCGGTCTCGTCTTCTCCTGTGCGCTGACGAGTCCTTGGCCCTGTCCTTCCCACCACCCAGCTTCGAGAGCACGCGCGGCACTTTATCGGCGTTCCACAAGTCGCGGTAAAGCGTCTCAGTGACATCGCGCCACTGCCGATTCACGAGAGAGAACGAAGCAACACTGCGCGGGTTGTGGAGGGCTGCTCGGAGGAGGATGGACTGGAGGAGCTCGAACGGTAGCGCAATTGACCCAGTGCTATTCGTACCCTGTTTGCCCTGCCGTTCTTGTGCCGTTGCGCTTGTCGGTGGTTCATGTCCGAATATATGTTGGTCGACTCGCTGCACACCCCAAACCAGCCCCCCACCGCCAGGGACCCCGCTGTCCACACCGCTACCTCCGTCTCGTGACTTTCCCTTGATCTTGCTGCCGCTTCTTCGCGTCGCCCCCTCGTCCAAGTCCCAACGATCCTCGAAACCACTACATTCGTGGTCTCCCATCTCTCCCGCCCTTCCCCCTTCCCTTGTTCGTTCCACTGCCTCCACTGCTTCCACAACTCTGCTGTTCCACAGAGAGTCTATTTCTCTCTCCCGCTCGCTATCGTCGCCGTGACCTGCGACTTTCAGGGGTGGTGGGTCACTTGATGCTTTTCGCAGCACCACACTTGCAGCTGCTCCTTCCCATCCACCTGTGTCTGCCGATTCCTGTCCTCTCCGGCGCCACCTTCCCGATGATTTTTTGGCCTTTTCCCTTGATTGTGTCGTTCAACCGAATTTCGAGGGTGTCTGCGGTCACAACTCGATCTCCATGTGAGAAACCTGGGCAGCTCACTCATTTCTCTCCCCTCCCCCCTCTTTCTCCAGCTCCTGTTTTCTCTAGAGTATCAGCGGTCTTCCTCGCCTCCAGGCGGGATTCGGTCAATGTAACACCGAATCAGGAGAAACCCTGCAGCTCCCAACAATGAGAGCTAGTTGGGTCCTTTGTGCGCGCTTTGGCTCAATCGGTTGGTCTTCAAATGAACTCAAATTGTCGTTAAATAGAAATGCGAGTCCACAAACACGAGCCAGATTAAGAAGCGACCAACGACGGGAAAACGGTAACCCTAACGCGTATTCATATATACCACGCAATAACCTCTCACGATGGCCTCTCAACCGACCCATGCAGCAGCGCAGCACCCTCTTCATCCTCGAAGCCGCCTGGCCGAGCTCCCGTCTTGCCTTTCCGAAGTCCCCGCTCTTTTGGCCGCATTTATGATCCCGTCGACCCGCCCTGAAGAGGACTGGATGTACCCATTCGCAGTCATCACCATCGCCAGGGGTATTCTTCGAGTTGGGGAATGCGCGAAATGAAACGGACTTTAAATGGGACATTCTCAATCTCCTGGAATACGTACTCCCCCTTCGAAAGGCAATGCGTGCTGAATCCCTGACAATCAGCATGGTCCTTACGAGAACTCTGAAGCAGGATGTAGTACAGACCGCCCTCCTGCACGAAATGAGGGCAAACGTGGCCGATATCGTCACCGACATTCTCGTCGGGAATTAAAGTATCGGTAACGCAACAACATCCATTCTCCAGGGATAGCAGAGGGCAGGGTACAAAACAAGGAGTCGCTTATTGAACGCTCTCCACCTCCGCCATGTAAGTTTTTTCGCGCTTCCCTGCATCCTAACAGTGCAACGTGTTTCGCAAACGCACATACGTAAACAGGCTAATTCGCGGCCCCGCAAACTACCTCCTCCTGTATTCCAGTCCACTCCTTCCATCCTCCCTCACCCCTTGTCCGAATTTTGAACTCAGCCCACGCATCCTGGCCTTTTGACACCGAAGTTCTCTGAGGACTCTCAGGTGTCGGAGAACTTCCCAAAGGAGTTCACGCTGTCTCTTCTCCACGGTCTCCCACTCACGTCATCCACAGTCGTTGCTTCCACATCGGGTAGTGTGTCACTGCCACCCCAGCCGGAGCCTCATTCTTCCCAGCCACTTCTTTGGCCTTCCACGCAGTTGGAGCAGCAAGATGGAATGCGTTCTTCCCAGCCCCAACGCATTCGCCCTAATCTTCATCATCATCTTCAACTCGGACCCTGTCATGTCGCGAAGTACAGGCAGTTCACGCACTGTGCCTCGAGGATGTTTCCCAGATGACGGCAGTGCAGGAGACCCCACCAAATGTTTATTTCGCTATGTACGAGTCTTCCACGATGTGGATGGGGCGCTCTCAGACCCAACTGACTGTACGACACACGTGAAGTGGAGCGTGGAAGAGAGGGTGCTGTACGCAGTGGCCATTGCACTATTTGTGAAGAAACTTGCGGTGGAGACTCTTCATGGCTTCAAGCGACTGCCTCCCGATAAAAATCCTCCAAACCTACGGGTCTCCCAAGGGAATAAAAGGACTCTATGTGATTCCTGCAAGACCACGATTATGGGACTCTATGGTTTCTGCAGCACTTGTCGTGGACGGGATTTGCGCAGCACGTGTATTGAGCAGCAAACAGCATGCGCGGGACATTTCATATCGCACTGTACCACCGTGACGAAGGAGGACCTGCAAAAGTCCATTGCTCGAGCTGACGCCCTCTCTTCATCTTGGCAATCCCGTCGTTTGAACTGGGAGCGAGGTGCTATGCAGTTGCTGCAGCACAACATACCGGCGGCTTGTTTTGCGCTTTTCTTTGGACTACTTCCTATCCCCAAAGTGCTTGGAGCTGTCGCTCAGGGTGGGAGCAGTTGGTGGCGCACTCGTGGATCTGTGTCGTATAACAGTTGGACAAGTCAGTCCATCACTTGTCGAAGCGTACGCAGGATTTTATATGCACGAATACGCTCTGGGCACAATAATGATACTCTCTCGAGGCTTTATTCCGTTCGCTTCCCGAACTCCGGGAAACGCTTGTCTATGCCGTCAGGCGATCCAATTATCATCACCGTAGTTCAACTGTGGATCCACGTTGCTGGCTCTGAGTGGTCTTCCGCGACTTCCACCTTCGAGGTCCCTGCTCATGTTGGCACTATCATGGGTTTCTCCTTCTGTAATTCGATGTCCTGCATCACCCGCTCGCTTCGTCAGGAGGCCCTCCTCACGTAAGTGCAGCTCCTATCACTTGCAGGAAAGATCCCAGACACATGGTCCATGTACAAAGAAACGGAGCGCCAACCTGCGGTCATTCGACAACGAAAGGGGAATACGAACAACCGAGTCCATCTCATCAATGAGGAACTTGATGAGACCGGAGTTGATTACGCGGAGAAGGCGCCCGTTAAGGCCAAAGTCTTCCACGAGAGATACGAGCGCGACAGATGGATGAGCATTGTCCCAATCTCCATCCTCCGCAAAGCATGGTTGGACAACACATTCTCCGCCATCCAGAAAACACTCATTCCCCACTCCGCGCTCCTTCTGATCCCGATACCATGGTCGTTTGGGGCCATCAAAGGTAGCCAAGTCGAAATCCCAGAAGTGCACATCACCATCCTGCTCATACTGCAATGGGAACGACGCGGATGGACGCAGAGAATCCTATCTTGCGTTCCTAAACCTAGCGTGAACGGTAGCGAGCACGCTGTCTGGAACAATGTTGGCCCAGGCCGGTTTGAGGTGCTAAGGATCGGGCGGACTCGTCAACATGGGAACTTCATGTGATGACGTTGGCGCCAAGTTCAAGCCCGTGTCATACTCGTTGACTTCGAACAGCTGAGCATCTTGCCATCCACTCCACTCAAATCCTCCACTGGTACGTTCTCCAATCTCAATAATGCCTTCACACTGCACCTAGCACACACGCTGCACTTTACGGAACCTTTAGTCATCGTCCACCCAGTTGCAGTACTGCATGGGTATAGTCGCACTAATGGACAAGGAGGAGGCCACGGCCACTTCAAACGGTCGGTACCCCTCGAGAAGCGCATAAAGTCCAGAAGGCGACAATGTTGGAGAGGATACCGCCGTCGAGTCCCCGGGCGAGTCGTGTTTATGGAACTTAGATGGACAAGATACGTCGATGTCGGGATGAACGCAAGGTGGTCCTTGAGTACTCTTGTGCGAAACTCAATTCGTGGTGATCGAATATTTTCTTGTAACGTGGAAGTACACTCTGCGGTGTATTGCAAACCTTGTAGAGCCTCGTTCCCCGAAATTTAAACGTGGTGATGGTTCACTACGATGCAATTATGTCATTAATCTAGAAAGGAAGAACTAAACTCTCAGTGGGAGCTCATTAACTTTCAAAACTCTCATTCACGCCTTTCTTGAAGGAAGTAGACCGTCAGTCGCATTGACCCAAAAAAAGAGCCGAAACGTTGTGCTGCACGGAAGCGGTAAATTAGACTGTGTGATGTGAGTGAGATCGGGAATAGAATCCGAGTAGAGTTGAAGTAACTCAAACAAAGGTGGCAACCTTGGTGTCTCAACACACCTTTTGTGGTCTTCCAAACGCCATTCATCTTCTTCTCTCTCCTCCCCCAGCCTCCATCACATCACCACAATGAGTCGCTACGTCCGCGAACGCCGGTCGGCAGGAGTTGGGAACTATGCTCGTCGCGTCGCCCAACATGCCCATCCGGCTTAGAGAGGCATAGTACGAGAATGTTACATTTTATGGACATACAGACCTTCCGCTGAGTGGAAGACGAAAGGAAGGCTGGCGATTTCAAATGAGTGAAAGGTAAGAACGTCACGACCAAAAGAGCGAGAGTGCGGGGAACTCACAGGGCTCAGGGTGGAACGTCGCCGTCAATCAGAATGTTTCCTTGCTGTTTCGAGAGTTTTCTTATCCGATTCCATTCCTGCTCCACGCAATCCCGTGCAAATAGTTCAGGACTCAATGCTGCGGTCTGTGCATGAGCCGCTTCGGTTCGTAAGGTCAGCTTTCCACTTTCTTCCAAGACCCATTGACTCGTCCCATCCTCCGCTTCAGGACTGGGGCTATTCTCTTACCCGCCGCTTTCTGGGGAGACGGTGCTGTTCGGGGCGCGGCCAACGAGTCAGAGACGTCCATCTCCACACGCGTGGATAAGCGCTTGCGGGAGAAGCCATGCAGGGGGCCATGTCCCCTGTATAGAAGAAGCCGCATGGGTCACGACAGTAGGCCAGCGCGACGAATCATGGCGAAAGATGAGTACTGAGCGGGGATGTTGTGTTTGTTTGGTTCGCCGACTCATCACACCGCTTCACGCCAGGCACGTCCTGTAAATCAACGGAGGGGCGGGTTTGATTCCGCCTCCTCCGCGAACCTGTCGCCTCTTGCGTTCAGCGGCTGAGAGACACGGGATGTCGACGTGAAACGGAGGTGAGCCAAGTCTGGATCATATGTCGTTGTTTCAACTCCTGATTCGTTGGAAATGGGGAATCTAATGAACGACGAATGCAGAAAAGGACGCCGCTTGAACCGCTGAGAGAGTGTGGTCGTATCGCATTTGATGTGCAACCGTCCAGTCTCTGTTGGTACGCAGACTCTGATCCCATTCCCAAAGACCTTTGGCGCTTACATGCAACGGTACCACACGGATACAGCGTCTTGTAGTGCTGGTCGGAGGCGAGGGAGACGCTGGTTGTCGTCTCGGATTTCATCACACGAACATTGGAGTGCACTCGAAGACATTCTGACGTGTTTGTATCTAGCGTGTGGCGAAACATGTTCTTTAAACTCCACCACTATTGAGTATCGCACTTTAAGTGAGGACTAGTCGATGCCTCGTCGGACTTTGGGGTGTTGCGCTTCAGCATTCCTAAGTCTTGAATGCATCCCACCCCGCCCAACACCAGGTGTCTGAGATGGAGAAGTTCGCGTAGAAGAGAATAAAGGAGGTTCCTGTTCCGAATCTCCTCGCTCTTGACATCAAAGGGCTGGCTATTTTGAGCGATGAAGACCAGCGATATGACGACCCACTCACCCCGTGCCGCCACCCGCTCCCCTCACGCACCGACAGTGCTGCATCTGCAAGCTCATAGCCTTGTAAGCAAACCCTCAACCGCGACCGCTTCCCCACCCTGCTCTCCTGCCACCCCCGTCCGTCACCACGAAGTCGACGGTACTTAAAGTCAACGGGCCAGTGCCGACTATCCAACGGGTGCGCGAACGCCAAGGGAATCCCTGGAGGAACATGACGTTCACGCACCAGCACGGGTTGCGGGGACAATGTTGCGGTGCATGGTTGGGACTTTTGCGGTTGACAGGGAGTAATTGCGTCAGGTACAGAACCAGCAATCTAAATACGGTAGTCGCTAGTGTCCTCGGCAATAATGCATCGTATGAACCTTGTATCGCCCTCGGAGGTGCCAACCGCCCATTCACTGAAGCCGCTACCTGTAACACCTACCTTTATAGAGGACAGTGCGTGCTTCACTTGAGCGCCAGGTGTTTCGAGCTACGAAGAAGAATGTTCGTGAAACCTTCGTCACTACGAGCCCACCAGGATTCCGTCAAATCTCACCATGCTCGCCTTTTCTCAACGCGGCACTCCCCCATTCTGGTGCTGATTCGCAATTGAGCTTCGCCAAAAATGCTTGCCAGCATGGCATCCCAATGGCCCCGCTCTCTATCACAGAGCACGGGAACTTCAGCGCATTTAGATACCACCCCGGCTCCAGTTGTGCACCTCAGGCGGGAAAAGCGATTTCACCAAATTTTCCCCACCCGATGCGAAGACAAACGGCACAGATACATATGCACGAAGGGCATGAGCAGGTATGAAGGAGAACATGCATGAAGTTGACAAGAAACACACCTTTCCAGCTGCTAACACACGCAAGAGCACATGTTCATCACCTTTTGCCGTCACCATTGTCCTGCATGTTCCATCCGTCCAAGTCAAAGACCAGTGGCATCCGCATCGATTGTACTGCCATCCTGTCAAACGCCGGATCGATATACCCTCACATCAACAGATCATGCGCTTTGCTTGTCGGCGTTGCTGACCGCAGTCCTGTTTGACAGTGTGGCGGGGGCAGAGGGCTGTGTCAGTCGGCCAATCAGCTTCCGATGTACCTTCCAGGAAAGCCATTTCAACTGACCATTCATCAACCTGCCTCCTTGTCAACATCGTAAGCGGTCGTAAGTGCTAGGATATCCTTTTTGAATCGCTGCCAGTGTTTCAGTATATCACTGTATCCAAAATTAGGAGGAAACAAATTGAAGTGGGTGGGCGGGTAAATCTCCTGGTGCACAAAAGTTCTGGAAGGCCTACAGCTTACCGGATATTTCCATAAGATTTTCTTCGCTAAACCACAGACCTGGCTCTCGGAGATCCACTCTGAAGGGTGTTCGTGTGGAAAATAAATGCCTCGTCATGTGAACCGTATGAAATATTAAATTGAGTCTCAGAGTGGACATTTTGAAAATCTGGCCGAAGAAGAATTGAGGCGTAGAAGAGCACCGAGGATAATCCCTCCAGGGGTTATTTGCCATTTTGGATCAAATGAATGATGTGACAAGCCTTTGTAAAACTCACACTTTGAGTGTCACTTCTTCCTTGTTACTTTCATGATCCTGATAAGCTTCTCTCTTATGTTGAGCATTTTGTCGGGGCATAATTCCAATCCAAACTCGACTGGTAGGCTCTTCGAACTAAAGCACGAGGAAACGGGGATCCGTGTGAGAGCAAACAATACAGCAAAGGTAAAAGCGTTTGCTTCGAACCTGTAGTTGAACTGCCTGACAGACTGTTACAACAAGAGGAGTGTCGAAAGGCACGCAGTTGATGATATGGTTGGTTCTCCTGTGATTCCCAAACAGCCAGTTTCTGCCGCGGAAACGCTTTATAGTAAGAGCATGAGCGATACATTCAGGTTGCCAAGTTCGCAGAGCGACAAGGAACCGTTTGTGACAGCTTCGACCTTTTGGGTCCGCGCCGTCAATCAGAGGATGAAGAGTTGCAGCACAATCTTCTCTCACCTGAAGGAACCTTCAATTTTGAGAAGAAATTAATGATCTCACAACGATCAGTGGCGATGATAGCCATTTTAGAGAGTGATGTTTTTCACGTGCCTTCTCCAGAGCATTGAAGCTGGCAGCGAACGATCACGAAGTCCCTGACTGAGATAAGCGCAATTTTTCCACTGCATTTTCGGTAATCAAAGTTGTTTTTGTTCAGTCAGTTGAAGTCATGGGGCCTGAACACGAATGTGTCATGCTTCATGCGCAAATTATTCCATAATACAACAGAGCACCCTTTCCTTTCAAAGACAGCTCATTGAGATAAGATTTAAATGCTTGCATAGAGTGTACCGGAACTAAATATTCCCAAGCGGAAAGATACTAATAATCTTAATAGATTGTTCATTGTATGTTTGTGCTTTCAAAGGGTTTTACAAACTCTTCTGAGCATCCAAGTCACGTGGGTGACGGTTTCCCAAGGTGCTCCGCCACAGAATGCCACCCTGGCAAATAAAACGCGACTGACTCTTGGTAGAATCGGACAACACGTAAGCGATACTTGAAACTCGCTGACATCGCTTTGGAAGAGTGTTCTTTGGACCTACTTGATGTTTTTGCGGCGTTCTGTCGACCTATGTTGATTCCACTCTTTGTCACCCAAACAGGCCACAACTGCTCCGCGCCTAAAGCTCAACCGCTACTCTTTCGTTGCTGATAAACAAACAAGGAAATGCCAAAAGACAGACGGGATCGAAAAGTGCGTTGTCTCCCACAAGAAGGTCCCCGGGAACAGCTACAGCGGTACCTCTGTGTTCCGTCTTTTCCCGTTTACCAAATACTTTTTATAATGTACCTTGCTTTGTAGAAAGTACTAGGCAAACGGGACAGGTTGTCTTATCATGATACTTCATCCGAGAGTGCGGCGGAGGTCCCACAGAAAAAAGGTGAGCAAGGAAGGTGGAAAAGGAGTCCAGACTTTGGATATTCCAGCACAATGACTGGGCAGATGTGTGCGTGCGTAGCTTTGCATGGGGAATCCTATGGGCGCATGTCGCTCTTCATTGTGCAGCGATGTCATCCACACGTGGCGTTGACCACGTTTCGTAAACCGTATCACAAGTGCGAAATGTTCATCTCTCGGTTATGGAGCCCTGTGCATTTGCATTTGTGACGCGTGGAATCGCAGACGGTAAATTGTATCAATCTGTGCGAAATTCATATCGTATGGAGAGACGCGTGCTCTTGTGGCGTAAACCGTAGCCTGTGGGTGCGTTTTCTGTCCATGTTCTCCTGAACATTTGGGATGGAAAGTGTTGAAATCCTGTTTCGGGGTTCAACATTGCATCAGTTCAGTTCATTACTTTGTGCTCACCACCCCCTGTTTCATTTTACAGTAAAACCTGGAAAGAACGAGCGTAACCCCGAACCATCAATATTGGATGGGAATCGCCCAGGAACTCATCTCCACAATCAAGTATCAACATTGACAACAGCTGTGTAACCTGAAGGCCAATTGGAACCCCCACTGGAGGTGTCTACATCAAAGATTCCTCTGCCGCTTGAATCTTACGCTGACCAGCTTTTCGGGATTTTCCAGAAACGACTGGATGTTCAAGGAGATTTGCTAGACAAAGACCTAGAACTAGCACGGTTGCGCGAACTGTCGGAAACCCAAGTGAAACTCTTAAGACAAAAAGACTTATGAGATTGGAGAACTTCAGACGAAACTTCAGCAAACAGAGGATGTCATTCGTAGGGCTCAAAGTACAAACTGGTCACTTCTTCGAAAAGGGTACAATGAGGCTTTGGTTGAGCTTTTCAATGCAAAAAAACGCCTCTTGGATGAGTCAACGAACCATGGATCGTCACCAGACATCGCCAGGCTTCGTAAAAGTGTTAAAGAGTGGCGATCCAGGCACTTCAAAGGTCACCGGAGGAAAATTGAAGCAATAATTTAGTAAGCGAACTTTTTTCTGATATCGCATTTGCATGTGATGACTGTTCGGTTTTGAAGTGATAAAACAACAGGGTCCAACTGGTATCTGTGAACGATAAGTTGATCAGCATGGGACAACAACCTTTCTGGCCCTCCGGACCGAGTGAAGTGTATTTGTTTGAAAAATGGGTGGGAATGCCGATGTCTTCTGATGCGTCAGCTGAAGCCAGTGATGATGGTGAAGATATTGATGTTTGAGTCGAGGTAGTTCGGGGTTGGTAGAGTTTTCCGATGATATGATGTTTGAAGGCAACTAAAAGGAAGAGATAGTACGGCGTGAGAGAGTATGAAACGGGAGAGAAATATTTACTTCAGTGCTCTTTTGGATTGATCTGAGAAATAAATGCTCATTGCAAAAGCCTTGGTTGAGTATGACGAATGAACAAACTCTACATGGTACACGCTGTACGAGCAGTCGTAAGTGAGAGTCGGCGAGAGCGCCCGAATATGACGAGTCTACCCAACGCTTAAGGCCTTGCAGCTCAACTCTACCACTTCGGTAGGTCCGCATGATCCTTGGCACTCCATACATCTCGCCCAATTGTCCCTCCGCCAGGGTTTCCACCCGCACGCTCTGGACCCCTGCCTTCCACCCCCTCACCTTCCGCATCAAGCACTTACAAACGTGCTCCGCACTCAAACTCACAGAGGCAACAAGCAGGGTCACACCACCACCCTCGACGTGGAACTGATAATCTGTAGCATCGACGTGGATATCAACGAGTGCTGCCACGTCACCTCCGTAGATATTCTCGAGTTTCAGATCTCCAGGTCGAAACCGGCGCAGAGGGGGTGGTAGGGTCGAAGAAGTAGGAGTGAGTCGAAGAGCATGTCGTGAGCTGAGCAGCGGGAAGGACGACGTCGGTCCACACACTGAAGACCACGGAGAAGTTGGCAGCGGGGTGTGTGTTGGCGACTGCGAGGAGGTGGATGTTGGTGACGGAGCGGAGTGTGACCGCGTCGAGGAGGTTTTGTTGTGAGACTGCTCGTGTAGAGTTTCTAGGCCACGTGTGCGAGACGGCCTTGAAGGAGATGCCGGAGGTGCACGTGCACGTGAAAGAAGTCGAGTAAGGCGGAAAGGGTGCGGTGGCCATGGGTTGATGGGTTTATGTCCGGCGCGTGGACATGGCGAAGTGGGCGGTTGTGAGAACCGTTGGAAGGACGAGTGTTCCAGCAGGCTGAGCGCTCGGGAGCCATAATGCGATTAGGTGTCCGGCTGGGAGATGGAGAAGGTTCGGTACTGGCTTAGCCGCTTGCATCCGACATAAGTACAGAAGTCGTGGTGGTACCTGACGTTACGGTCTCGCCGGTGCCGCCAGCAGAACGGCGCGGAGGCGAGACGGCGATACATGATCTCGGTCGCATTGGTAAGCGCACGCTCAGATGGAGTGGTGAGACGCCTCTGACACCAATAGTGGAGTATGAGGGTGTACAACTCAACATCGGGGGAGGGTTTCACCAAGGAGCAGGGGCACATCGGGCGAAAGAAAACGGAGGCAAGCAATGAGGTTGTGCGGGTTTGTTGTATTACCCTTCAGCGTGCCATGTCGACCGGAGGAGCCCTTGAGGGAGGTGTTGATGGCCCGCACAACCCCCTCCGGTGACGCGCTGAGGGTAGCGAAGTTAAACACACGCGTTATCTATCTGAGCATCGTTTTCGAGCCAGAGGAAGGAGGAAGAGAGAGAAGTAGACTGTGACGACCAAGCGTTTCAGGGAGCAGACGTGAACACACCTCGAGCGTTCGCCAATCCCGCTCTCACACCTCCCAGACACCTGCACATCCCCCTCACACCGCGTCACCGACGTGCAAAGGATGAGCCTTCCCAGCTCGCACGGTTATATCCACCTCGGGCAAATCTCAGAAACGTAAGCGCAGGCCCCACGCACGAGTTAGGTGCCTTTGGTGAAACCGAAAGGCATGGTCCGTGTCAGCAGTGGAGTGCTGCATGAGTAGGACGACCGTGTCAGCGTGGTGATAGGTCGTTGGTAAGGATACAGGAACACACCAGGCATCGATGCAGTCTACCTGCGACGCTTCCAAAGTCCCCCAAATATTGCGTGGAAGCGGTAAGTGGTGAGGAGAGAGAGGAAAGGGACCTGTCGAGAGATTAAGGGAGTGATTTGGTCCGGCCACAGTTCATGCCGTGATTCAGCCTGGGCCTGGATGTTCCAACAAAACCACAAAACACAGTCGGACTACATCCCATTTTCGGTCGGTGACGATGAAGACCGAGACCGCGATGCCGAAGAGGCCAACGTGGTGGCGGAGGAACCCTAGCAGGAGGAGACGGAACGCGTTCACGAGAACGACCCCGAGGAAAGTGCCGGATATGCATTCAGATTGAACTCTCTGTTATTTCCATGGAAGAAGCATTCACAATGCATCTGCGCCGGGAGAGGCAAACTCCCAACGACTCCTCTGGCTCGCAGATGCCTTTCTTTTACCAAATGAGTGTCGATCATCACCAAAACTCGCCGCAACATCACCAGGAACGCCATGATGTGCCTCTGCGACCAAAAATTGTGCTCTCCTGATTTAACTTCGATGGGTCTGGGCACATCTTCCCATCGGGACGTGGAGATTGGAATTGCGTACCAATAGTCTCTCATGTTCGCGTCCCCCACGGGCGACCTTTTCCTGTCAGGACCAAGACTCTATGATGAGCGAACCTGCAGATTTACTTTGAAGGAGCACAGGTCTCGCAACTCTCAACATTGCCGGGCAGGCCAGTAGATGGAGGTGCTTTACCTTTACTCTTGCGGAATTTCACACCGGCCGGAAAAGTTGAAAGTTGATGTTGGTGCTCTGGGGTTCTTCATCGATGTCAAAGCAATCGGCAAAGAGACAGCAAGACTTTTTCTGAGTCGCCGAGGTAAAATGCGCGGTCCGTACGTCGCAGTCTACGGAGGCCGTCAGTGAACGTCCCAGCTTTATCCTCAACGGTGGTTTCAATGAGGTCGAAGCTGTTCTTCGCACACCCCTCGCATCCTTGGAGGAAAGAACCGTGCAGAACCGACTCATCTTTTCCGACCGCCGAACCGATTTAGTCAACTGGAATCCGAGGAGAACAGGCCTTCCCGTACACAACACAGACAATGACGACGTGCAACTCCTCCTTGGCGCAAAAGCCTCGAAGGAGAGAGCACGCGAGGTAGCTGGTGGTGGTCATTGGTCACGCTCGCCTGAAGTCTTCAAAAATGTTACTGGCGGGTGGACGTTGGGGGAGTATGTTATGCGACGTGAATGGCGTGAATGGAAGAGTAATTATGTGCATAATTTCAGATTTCAGATTTCATAATAGTGAAGAAAATTATTTATAACGTGCATACAGAATCACACCCACTCCCTACACTTGCCGTCCCCCCCCCCCATCTACTTTGCCCTCTTTCCCCGAGCTGCGAGCTTCGGCGGGCGCCTCTGCATCGGGTCGTCGAACGCATCCGGCGCCTGGTTGAGTTCGGGCTCCGGAGGGGCTACCGGGTCTGAGGCTGAGGGGACGTCCGATACAGGGCGAGCGGCATCAGTGGCAGTGGGAGTTGGCGGTTCACCGCTCGCCGTCGGGACGTTATTCTTCTGCTTTTTGGCCCCGCCCAGCAGCCTGGGTGGGCGTCGGGTCGTTTGGTCATCCAGAAGCATCCCCGAAGCTACAATTCCGTTTGTACTGGCAGGAGTAGAAAGATCCGGCGGTCCATCGACGTCCATTCGATCAGCCGCAGCAGTCACCTCCTCAGCCGGAGCGCCGTCTTGAGTTTGAGCACCTTGAGCACCCGCCTTCTGTTTCTTTGAGCCGGTACCGAGTTTGGGCGGCCTCCGCGCCATGGGGTCGTCAATCACCATCCCAAAATCTACAGACCCCGCTTGCGCTCCTGACGTGGGAGGGAGAGGAGGCAGTTCCGTCGGGCCTTCCTGTGACACGTCCCCCGCTCCAGTGGAATTGTCGGGCACGTCCTGCGCCGAGGTGGGAGGACTGCTCACGGCAGCTGTCGCATTCGGATGTTTGATCGTTGGTCGTGGAGGCTTCAAGCGCGGTAGAGCCGTCGCAGGCCGTCGAGTGCTGGGAGTAATCTCCTGTGAGACAGTCGCTTCCGGTTCGAGGGGAGCAGATGGATCAGGCCCGGTCGACTGCTCTACATTTTGGTTGTCGGCAGCTCCCTCGCCAGTCGTTACCCCTTCTTCCACACCCTCCTCCTTTTTAATTACAACAGCATCCTCAGCATCCGCTTCCTCACGCCTCCTACGTAGATACTCGTCCAGAGATGGTGTCGCGATCGCACCGGCCTCTATAGCCACGACAGTTGTGCCACGGCGGGCTGCGTAGAGGGAAGGATCTGATTTGAGGGATACTTAGTCTCCAGTCAAGAACCACCGACGTAAAAAAAAACACCCACCAAGTTTGGTCCGCCGTTTGAGCGCTTGCGCGACTCGAGCCGGATCCGCTCGCTCCTCTCGGGTATATTTGTTCTTGAGCTGCCTCTGGTTGCGGCCGGGGAAGAGTGGAACCGCGAGGGTGAAGTCGGTTCCACACATGGAGAGCGCCTGGTGTCCGCGACAACAGAAAGGTCACACATGGGCTCAAGGCAACGATTCCGATGGATAAAATCACCTCATAGAATTTCTCCGTTTCTTCGTCTGTCCATTTTTCAGACTTGGTCCTCCGTTTCGCATACGTCGCGTTGGTGATTCTTCGAATCTCAGCGGACACAGCATCGTGATTCCCAGCCGCGCTACCGTTTTCGTTGGTCCTTGACTCCTCGTCTGAGCGGCCCCCGAAGGTATTCCCCGAGCCTGGGCCTGAAAACTCCCACACGCCACGCTCTTTATCAAATTTGTACTGAGAGGGGGGCACGGGGTTCGAGGGAGGATTTGATGGTGGTGGAATGTTATCGCTGGCAGCACGGTCCTCGCCGTTCTCCAGTTCCGAGGAGCCTTTCACTGCGCCAGCTCCGTCCCCTTCCGACTTTTCTGCCTCATCTCCATTCTTGATCGTCTTCCAAGGTCGCTCAGGAAGATTCATGAGCGCGTTCGGCACCGGTAGCCCCTTCTCGATGAGCAGCTCGCGCTTGCGATACAATTTGCTGATTCGGGCTCGTTCTCGACCAGCCTCTTCACGAGCAATGGCGGCGCGAGATTTCACGGTCCCGGGATCGTGATGGACTAACTGGAACATTGGGAGATCCTGGATTGTGGCGTTGGCATCGCTGTCGTCGGACTTGGGCGAATGCTTGAGGGTTAAAGCGGAAGAGGCGAGAGAGCCAAGAAGCTTTCGAGGACGTCCACGAGGCCGCTTGATCTTGGCTGTTTCGGCCAGAGGGGTATCTTGTTCTGGATCTAATGCGGGCTGGTCGGGTCTCGTGATCGGTCTTCTACGCTTTTTTGGGGGAGGTTGAACAGCGTCAGCGGCAGAGTTCACTCCTTCTTGGTCTCGGACCACTTCTTTGCCCTTCCGCTTCCTCATTCGTTCTCTTTCTGTCTCCGATATCATCTGTTCTTCAACTTCAGCTTCTTCGCGACCATCTAATTGGGTGTCCGTCCCAGTGGCTAATACATCAACCCGTCGTTCCGACACAGCCTCTACCTCGCCTTGGGTATTTGTTGCACTAACGTCCGAAGCTTGTTTCGGTTTGCTGAGCTCCGAGTACGGATTCGAGAGCTCGGTTGTTGGGAGACCGACAGTGCCATTCACCGAATGGGGAGTTTGAGTGGTTTGCGTGCCAGCGTTAGAGGTGCCCTCCAAAATTATCCCCGTCCGTGAAGAGGCCAATGTTGGATCTTCGATTTGGGCATGAATTGAGTCCTTCCGCGTTTTCGCTCTCGCAAGTTTTGGTGGCCCCCGCGCAGTCGGTAGAGGTTCCGCGGGACGTTGCTCTGCCTCTAATTCATCAGCTTCTGTTGAGTCGACCGCTCCGGTAACGGCATCAGACACTGCTGTTGCTGCTTCCAAGAAAGTAGACTCCTCCTGTTCCCGCACCGCTCCTGTACCGTTGAGTCCATTTGCCTCAGATTCCAGAGGTATGGCAGGCGTGGTCTGTGGAGCTGATGCGGGTGCCTTGGCTTTGTTGCCGCCTCTTGGAACGAACTTGAGGCCAGTTGATTTGCCTGTCACGATGCCCAGAAGTGAATGAGTCTGGCTCAAATCCCGACCATCAACGTTGAAGACTCACCGACTCGTCGCGATACGAGTGTTATCTCATCCATTTTCCTCGGTAGGAATCCTTTTCCACCAATCACTAATTTATTTTGCTGTGGTCACTTGTTGGTGGAAGCTTTCGCGGAAAGTGGAACAACAAGTCTGCGACGATTGAGCGCACGGTGGGGCACGAAATCCGCAGCAGCTCTCCATCAGTTTCCGGCTTGCTTGCTTGCAGACTTGGCATCCTAAACCTCTACCGCTGGCCCGGTTGTTATTCCTGTTGAACCACAGTTAATACCGTCTGATCGGGAATAGAGCAGTTCAATGTCCGTACCTTGGCGATGTTCTTGAGTTTCCGTAACACTTCTCTTCTCCTTCTGCGATGTAAAAGGAGTTTCCTATGAAGTCAGAATGATTGCTCCATCATGTGTAGAAGTTTAAGCTTACTACTGGTGAATCGTCGAACTTGTCCCCGTGCGAGTGCGTGCTTTGATTTGAGGTCTGGAGGTCCTGCGTGCCAGGGGTGGGTTTCCGGAAACGGAGCGCAATTTTAGGCTCAAAGTGTTAAGAGTAAAGCATTTAAAATCGTGGCTCACGCGAAGAGAGTAAGCAAGACTAACATAATAGACGTGGTCAGAATAGCACACGCCGCCACGACAGCCCAGCTTTTACCACAGCAGATGCTCAAACCGCTCGAGTATTCGAATCTCGCCTTTGAAGTTTTCAGAGTGCGGATGTAGGAGTAGTTTTGGGAGCACAGTAACGCGCTGTTGAGAGAAACAACGGTCTTTGAGGAGTCCAAACGTCAGAGGCTCTCGGGCATTCACTCACCCAGTCGGATTTTTGGGCTCCCCCTTTGCTGAGTCCCCGCTGTTGACAATACCGACATATACTGTGAGGCTACTGCATGAAACGTGGAATGGTATGAGGTCGAACCTGCCACTGGTGCTACTGGTGCTGCTTGATGTCGACCCATCCGAAGTGGCACTGCTGGAAGAACCATCCGACTGAGAGATACGTCGATTGCGAAACGTGCGTTTACGTAAGGAATTTACTGTGAAATTCAATCGGTCAAACCATCAAAAAGGAATAGAACGATCCCTCATCCCTGTCCATGACGTGGTCTTTCTTCCGTCCAAAGAATTACTGGTTGCAACATGCCTCACTCACTCGTGGAACCAACTTTATGAACGGTCAAATAACTTGCCTCTTTCTTCACTGTAGCCCTTTGCGAAATTTCATTTGCGTTTTCGCCCCCAGTATTAACCTCATAAGCGGTATTCTGTAGTGCAGGGATTTGGGGCATTGTTCGAGGCTGTTTGCGTTGAAACGACGAGTCTCACCACATAGACCTGTTCCTCCCGATCGTCAAGCGCGCTAATCTCTTCGTTGATGTGTGACGTGGCGACATCCGTCTCTTTGCCCACTTGTGCTTCCGCGGTTACTGGGCTCATAATAAGTGGATTGAGTGTTTTTTGGTAAAGGTGCCGCCGGTTTGAAATTTTCACCGAATCGCGTATTTTTATGGAGGAAACTCTCAACGAGGCACTTAATAGGGAAAGTTACATTTTGAGAGTAGGAACAAGTCTGAATAGTACAGAAACCATCACCGAGATATGTAACTCGTGGCCGCATATACCAGGTTATCTGCCGTTAACACATGCATCAGACCGGAGTGTCAATTTCTGTGGTGGGGTGGGCACGGGTGAATTTTCGTTGAGTTGGTTCGGATAATCTTTGCTTTCCACTCAGCGGGAATGCCTTGGTAAGCAACACGGCTCCGTCCCTATCGCGGTCGATTCTGACGCGCTATTTAACCTTTCCGACCTCCAGGAAACCCCAATGGGTGTCGCCCAAAACGACTGCGACGCACGTGTTTCCAACAGTTGGGGCAATTGTGGCCTTGTTGGGTCGGACTGTGGAAAGACCTCATCTTCCGTTTGGGTTTGAATGGCTATTCTTGGACGACCTTTGCTATCGACGCACCTCGGGCTTCCCAACTGCCAAAAGCGCCACTGGCGTCCGGAAAGGTTTGCAACCGAATCAGGGGCTTTCTCTGAATCCTGCGAGTCAATCGTAGTTTCTTCCTCCTTTCTGTCCCCTGGGACGGAGTACCTTGTCGATTCGAACGATGCCGTGGCGAGCTTTTGCTCCCTTCGGGTTCAACGCTATCATACGCTTCGACGGTCGCAAAGCAAGAGGTTCGACACGGATTCACCCGCGCCCGTGGTCGCACAGGAGGACGGGACGTCTTTAACTGGCCAGGTGCCGAGACAGGGACTCGTTACATATCTCGCCCGAAAAAATAGAAAAAGCCAAACTGGGCTTTGCCGCGAGCAGCCCCACATACTCCTGCTTTGTACTGGATGCCGTTCAGGAGCACGCGGCGGGTTGGAAGGAACCCTGTCTGGTATGAGCGTGCGAGTAATTTCAAGAGTACTCGTCTGCTGTCAAGCAGCCACCTTTGTATTGGTGGACCGATGCCTGGCTTAACTTGCCATCCCCTCCTTCTGGTCCTGTGGGGCGCCCTTCGTTCTGAGGGTTCTGCTGGTCAGGGAGGGAAAAGGGCAGTCTTAAATGTTGGCCGATTCTGCAGCCGGTGGGGACCGTTTGCGTGAATCTCACACAATGCCAAGTCAGAGATGGATTCATGAGCTTGAAGTAGACGCGCACGTTGAGAAATCACTTCCACTGCCCTGTGCAGAATTGGAGACCCGGCAATGATGTGCGATAACTGTAGCTTTCGAACCGTATCATGAACATGGCCACTTTTGCATTCTTGGAGCCATCGAAGAGCTTTAAGGGTCCCCCCNCCCCCCCCCGGCGCACGTTGCACACTGCATTGCGTGGTCAAATTGGGCGATGAGCTCTGGTGATGTCAGTTTCATGAGGAACTGGGCGGTGTTTACGGGATCAGACGTTCGCCCTGGCTAAAATGGTGCCATTCTACAAGGTCCACGCGAGAGTATTCGTCAATGTGGATGCGCGATGAGGGAATTAGAAGAATCGGACGAGCGAGACTCGAGAAGTCGAGTAAAAATTTCGTGTTTGACGCTACGCTGACCGCAGCGGACAGAATCCAGAGGAAGCGGCAGGAAGCTCCTTCATCTTGCTCAATATGATACACCTTACTAATCTGGACTGCTGCTCCAACCACCCGCTATTCGCCTTTACCTTGAGACAGAAATGAACGCCTCCTCACCCTCACGGGCAAACCGGCCTTCGATCCAAATCTGACAGTGATGAAATCGGACCCATGGGTGTCTACTGTGGTGTTGAACGCTGGCGCAAGATCGTACCGCCGGACAAGGTACGCCAACACGGAGCGGAGTTCTGTCCAGAAATGTCGTGAGTATTCTTCGCCGCATTCATGTAACAGAAGGATCCCCACCATCCCACGCAAAGTTGCGACCGATACAGTCTCTGCATGCGGGGAATCAAACGTTCGTTAAGCCAGGGTCAACGGATTACTGTGGTGTGACAGGCGTCAAAGCATGAGGCCCCACCTTGAACCAAGTGAAAAGGGAATAAACGCTTGTTTGCACACCACTGTCGGACCATTAGCGGATCCCTCGAGAACATCCTTTGCGGTGTCGTCGTCCCTGGCAATGCCCCACGCCTCTTCATCGGCAACTGTTTCTGCAAGCCAGCGCTCGGGCCAGAAATCTTCCGGGCGGATCCACACTGTCAGCAACGAAACAACGAATGTGAGGTTCGCCAATTTCATCATCGGTCAGATGTGGACATACGTTTTGAGCTCCTCTGAAGACTGTAGATTGACACCTCGACAGTACTACCAGCTGGAACCTCATAGTTCCTCGGTGTACCGTCAGGATCATGTCCGACCACTGAAGTGTCTTCATCGACTTCACGGCTGACCTTTGTAACGACTGGCCGGACCCTTAGCGTTTCCTTGATGACCGCGTTGAGCCAGGGCAGCTTCTTCAGTTTGGCGAGGGCTAAAGGTGCCGTCAGCCCATCGGGAAACGCATCATCAAGCTCGCGACGCAGCCGGTCAAGCTTTTTAGGGTGCTTGAAAAGCAGATACGTCGCCCAAACAAGAGTGTTGGCGGTAGTCTCGGTGCCTGCCAACATGAGAACAGCCAAGTTGACCCGCATCTTGTCATAAGGGAGTTTCTGATCAATTAGGAACTGTAGAATGTCGTCGATCCGTGTTCCAGATTCATTAAGACTCTCGCGCGCAACAACAAACGACTTGATCAGTCTTCGAATTGTCCATTCTGAGTTTTGGAGGGACTGGGTGAGGTGGATTGGGAATGACGGAATTGCCGTCCCGATAAGGCCCCAAAAGAGTGATGTTTTGATGGAGTCGATGTACACATGTGATCCGTTTTTGACGGAGTGAAGAGATTGACCAAATGCGGTTTGGGAGATGAAATCCGCAGTGACGGTCTGACAATTACGAAAACGGGGAAAGAAAGTTGGTAACTGGGTGTTGAACACTGAAACTGACATGAACGTACATTGTACACCTTCACCATGTCCAACGTCACATAACCGTCAGCTTCTTTCGGCGCCTTCGAAATCTTCTCCTCCAGCTCCACAAGCACCGCCTTCATCATAGGTTCCAAGCTGGCAAGATACTTGATTGCGAATGCTGGTGAAACCTGTGAGCGAATGACTTTGTGTGCCGCAGGGTTCCGTTCGGCAACAAGGTTCGTGGGCTCGCCCTGTGTTGCGCAAAGTCATTCAGTTGGTTTGTTCGCTCGTTCCTCCCGCATGTGAGAGGGGAAGGTCGACAATATTTGACGCACATCACGGAGACGATCCCGAAGGCGGTCGTAGAAGCTTGACTTTGGAATGTCGTCTATACGAAGGAGCTACCATGAAAAACGAGTTTCGATCGGGGTGAAGGTGCAATTCTTATCTCAATTTTCCCCTTCAAGGACATATACCTTGTACGCCAGAGGCACATCAGCGACAGATATCGTTCCTTTGTCCAATCTTCCTCAGAGATGTATTCAATGAGTAACAGTTGCCTTGAACCCTAAACAGCGGTAAACGCACCGGACTACTGTCCCATATTGTTCATGAAGGTCGTACACAAAACGATGCCCCGTCCCGTTCACCATCCTAAATACTCGGAATCGAGGAAACCATTTCACAATGGGACTCGTGGGGATGCGGGATAGTGGAGAGTCACGAAGTGGGAGGAGGATCGCGAGCAAGAGGACGATGGTAACAGCAACCGCGATCGCATGGGTCTCTCGATGTTGAAGGAGGTCCGCAATGTGGTCCAGGATTTTCATCACAAATGTTGTGTGGCTGGATCGTGGACCCGCGGAGATCGACGTACAAAAAGAGGCATGAGGGAGCGAGACCCCCACCCTGGCTGGATTTTAAATTCTGTACATGCTGCACTCTCTCTCTCTGCCCACTTTGACTACAACGTACGGTCACGCAAAAAGGAGTTCAACGGAGAGAAAAGAAAATATTCCCTTCCTACATACGGGGAGGACTTCGGGGAAGAGCTGCCGGTGTGGCCACCCAGGGCACACCGCCCTTTCGTCTTCAACTACAGATTCTTCCCGTCCCCTCTTCCGATGCTGGCGGGGCGGTGACTCGCGCAGCGACACGCCATAACCTTCGCGATGGTTGCTACAATGATTGAAATTGCTGCCAGCAATCAAAAACTCTTCACAAGCAAAGTCGTCCCATTCGACAATTGCAGTCTCGCAGCTTCCTTGAGCATGGCGAAAATCCGCTCTAGGAATCGGAAGGCAAATCCCCGTGGCGACGTCTCCTGGAATCATATCTCCGAGGAACGTGAAATCGCGGCAAAAGGCCCTGAGCCCTGCGACACGACCACAATAGAGCAGAGTTGTACTAACTGCTTCTCGATATATGAAGGCTTCCACTCCTTAGCCGGATTTGGCGTTGGCGGTGCCCTCACCGAGCCAACTTTGTGGTGGAAGGGCGCAGAAGCTGGGTGACTGATGGGGATATTGGAAACTGGGAGGATATCTGATAATCCAACATCACCAAGGCACCTTCGGTCGCGAGAACCCATTTTCAGTCAATGGACGATATCGACGTTGCGTCTTCTAAGAATACGAACGGGGCAATGACCGTCGCCGCCCTCGAAAATCCTGTCCCACAACTGAACAAAATCACCGACATGCTTCCCAGCCTCACGCACCAGCTCGCACTTGTCTTCTCCCATCGTGGCGGACCTCTCAGTGGCACTCTTATCGCCCGCTGGACCCGGAGTCACCACCTTCATCGACACGCTACGCTACACTTCTCACGCAACCTCTCGCACTAGCATCTTTCTTCGTGGGTCCTCTCAGCTCCTGCCGGGCTGGATAGTTCCGTCCGCACACGTAAGATGTGATGGGCACGCTATAGGCTGAGTGTCGCGCCGCAGGTTTCTTTTCCTTACATTGCGCTCACAAGATGTGATATGCACACGACCTGGTTAGACGACGCTAAACAGCACATTTGCGAATACGCTAAGATGGCACTTTATCCCGATTCGTCCATGAGAAGGGTTGTTCGAGTGGATGGCAGCTGCTGATTTTATGGTGAGCCAATGTGCAGGACGACGCTTCGAGGTGTAGCCCTTTCACTGATCTGTCAACCACCTCTATAACCAGCAGCGGGTGTCTAGCACTGCAATTCTGATCCCTTCGCCATATCAAACACCTTCCCCTGCGATTGAGACCCTTGACGGAAAGGATGGAGCTAGAAAATGCTTTAAGTTGGATCACGAGTGCCCGAGCGAAGGGTGTACAAGCTCAAGAGGGACCGAACGGTGATCAAGCAGGGCATCATGGCGCAGAAACGCCGGTAAAGACGTCATTTTCACCGAAAATCTTCTTATCGATGACTTCATATGTAAGCTATCTGCGACTGATGCCGGATCCTTACTGATCGGGCCTACTTTTCGCTTTGTTCTCTCCAGCGCCGCTGCATAAATGGTTTTCGGGCCAAGTGAAAGTTGACAAGGCAACGATCGAGGAACAAACTTCAAAAAACGGAGAGAAACGTTACGAGAGGTGCATGATGGACGAGTCGCCGGTTGTCTTCGAGGTGGAGGCTGGAGAGGTCTGTTGTACCCCCGCTACAGACCTCAGGACATATACCCGCCTAGACGAGTTGCGATTTTGCCCTCCACCTCGTCATTATCATCCGCCTCGACTTCAATCTTTAGTTGTGGACCCTGAAAAGCACGTCGACCAACCAAACACAGTGGTACAAGACCGGGGAAGCACCCGGAGAACCGACGAATATCAAGTGGGGAGTCTTCTGCGGTCTTTTTCGACGGATTTGATGGTCATCCAGCATGGTGACTTGGCAGCGAGCTCGAATTGGGACGACGAAATCCGCGCACCTCGAAACACCACCACACAACCCAAAGTTCTTCGCGAGAACAATTCAACCACCCCCGCGCACAATAAGTCATTCTGCCTCTACCTATGCGGTCTCTTCATCATGATATCCGCGCGGTGAAATTGCTACCTGGCGCATTTCCGCGATGATTTTATCATTCAATGACGTGATCACTGTGATGAAACGCCCAGAAACCGCCACGTGTTATAGGTGAGACTTTGGTTGCTGACTTCTCGAATGGACGTGCGCCTGTGTCGCATCTTGGAACTGTAAACACAGCTGCGTTTGAGAGGAAATCGTGGAGAGTAGCCGTTTCTTCCTTCATATAGTTGTTTCTTTCGCATGTTCTGGAGGATTGTCCGCTGACGGCGATTGCTGTTCCCACGAATCACATCTTCGATGAGGACGTATTTGAGGGGTCGTATTTACAATTTTCCGACTGGGAACTTGACGTCCCCTCTTGGAGCTTGCACTGAAACGAGGACACGGCACGGAACCCGAATGAACCTGCACGGCTCACTGAAGGTGTATGACCCGGACACAACAGCAACCCGAACAGCAATCGAAAAGGAGGCCACTAGCACCATGTAATAGTGCAAATATATGCCAAAATGCCGCTCAGACTCTACCTACTCACACAGTGGCACATAGCGCTATCACAATCTGGTATCTGTGCAACGCCACACAGAGACAGGAGTGTCCCACAAGTGCAGAGAAGATCGTACCACGGTGAGTAGGCAAAGAGGAGGGCAGGTTATTGTAACAAAAGGATTAACAAGATTTCGTTTTCTGTTGCAAGAATTGCCTATTTTCAGTAGTTTTGTTTTCGACAGGTTACAAAAAATGCAGAAAATTGGCATTTTTTTTGACGGATAACGAACATGCAGAAAATTGGTCATCACCGATTCAGTGAAGGCCATTTTTTGAGAGGTAACAAAAATGCAGAAAATTGGTCATCACTGATTCGGTGAAGGCCATTTTTTGACAGATTACAAAACTGCAGAAAATTGGCACCACCAATTTGCTGGTGGCATTTTTTTGACAGGTAACTAGTCACATTACCTGTGCTGAAAATGGCCTTCACCAAATCAGTGACAGTCATTTTTCTCACAGGTAACAGGACCAGTTGAGGTGACTATTAAGGTAGCCTATCAATATAAACCCAACTTCTTGGAGCTGAATTGTATGCCAAAACCATGACAGCCAAATCCATCTCCAGTCTTATTGCCAAGTGGCGTCTTCCTGGGACCTTCTCTGTCCCTATCAGCTGCATATCTCTCCAAGCGTTCACACCAGTGCAAGAACACTATGAACGTGGTGTCCAGGAGCTTATGTAAGTGTTGAATTGACT
>KQ965759.1:327786-399923 GCA_001574975.1 Gonapodya prolifera JEL478 | reverse complement strand
GTCGTCTCCATCCATCTCGACGTCGTCGCGGATAAATAGATTATCCTCTGATCGATCCTCCTTTTCTCCTTCTCCGCTCGGGATCTCAAACCTGTGATCGCCCGGGTCTGTGCCCCCGTCCATAGGACGATTGCTGGTCGATCGGATTTTTCCGGCGGTTGGTTTGTCGCTCAGTGTCCTAGCGCGTGCAGTCCACCTCAGTGTGCCCTGAAGCGGGGTTTTTTTTCCCCTAACCCTAACCCGTTCCGGTGACTGGTGACTAAACCATTCATGCCAAAGGAGAGCGGGATCTATTGCTGAGGCTGTCTCAGCGATGCCAATGAGGAGAGTGTCAGGAGTCTTCCCCAGGTGAGTTGGAAATCCACAAATTTGATAGAGACGAGATTCTGGGATCCGTTTGATGTTGCAAATCCATGTGCTGCTCCTCCCAATCTCCATGTTGTGCCCTTTCCCCAGGATCTTGCAGTCCTGGTTAGCAAAAGACAAGTGCGCCACAACTTTGACATGGAGAGAGTTGGTGAGTTTGATGATTCCTGCAGGCTCCCTGTCCTTATCAACTGTTGTAACATTTGTGTCCCTACTGTCGCCACTGACAGCTTGTCCCCTCCCGGAATCTTGACTGAACCAAAGTTTGCTGGCTTCAAGTCCAAGAAATCCCTCTTGTCCCACAACATGGAACAAGTCGCGCCACTGTCCCAGACCAGCTTGGACGCTGAGTGCTTCTGGTAAGCTTTTGCTGAATTGGTGGAGACCGTAAGGCAGAAAACGTGTTTGCCGAGATTAACAGCGTCCTTTCCTTTCTCCTTCCCTTTGCCTCCCCCTCCTTGTCCACGTCCATTGCGCCTGCTGCGTCCACCACCCCTCCCATAACCAGCCTTTCCACCGCGTTCCTTTTTAGGACAGTCCTTTGCCATGTGGCCGGTTTCGCCACACTAGTAACAGTCGCCGATGAAAGTTGTCAACAAGGATAGTTTACAGCCAAGTGAGTTCTCCGTCATTGTAAAGTTCTTTCCAAGACTCTTCCTGTCTGATTCCTGCTCGTTTATTTCCAGCTGCTGCTCTCGCTCCAACAGGCGTGACCTCAAGATATCAAAGGTGAGATCCTTTTGCGCCATCATCTCCAGAATAATGTCCATTTTCCCATTGTAGGTGTTTGGCAAGCCTGACCCAACCCACCTCACAAGCTCTTCCACACGGTAAGTCCTTCCTTCAGCAGAGCATAGTTGTTTAACCATGCTGTTGAGGTCTGACAGGAACACGAGGACTTTCTTGCCGTCAAGCAGCCTCCAACCAAGGAGCTCCTTGTGGAGAGTAATGTCTTGACTGGTGACGTTTGGGCGGAACGCTTCGAGGATGCGCAAGTACATGAGTGTTGAGGTACGTTGGCGAGCATCAGTGGGAAGAACCGAGCAAATACTAATGGCAATTTCTGAGTCAATGGCAGGTAGTAACAAGTTTTGTCCCAACAGATCCTTGTCCTGCCACTTCCTAGCTTCAGTTGCCTCTGTTGCTGTTGCCAAGGCTGGCGCCGCCACCAGGAGTACTCCTCCACCTGCAGTTAGGGCCAAACCTGGATCCGGAGCTGAAATTGGAGTTGTCAAAGGTAAGGTGTTGTCCGGCCTTTTCAGACCTCCCATCATAACGTCATATACTCCTTGCTGTAGTGTGAACATTTCCATCTGCATGATCCAGGTGTCAAGGTCCAAGTCCCACTGAAGACGAGATCCAGGGAATCAATAGTTCTCGGGCATGACAAGGTGAGTTGTGAATGCTCAGAGAGTCAAACGCTGTAAACGTGTTGAATCTAGTGTACGCAGACCTTAGTTGTAGTCATAGATGACTTATCTTGTAGTACGAAATATGTTCTGTTGTCTGTAACATCTTAGTTTTTATAGTGTATATATAGTCCGCCTGAGTCACTACTGAGTCCGACGTATCCAATGCAAATGAATCTCCCAACGCCCTGCCATGGCAGACGCCCATGCAACGAACATCTAATCTGATCTGTTAGGTGTGTCACAGTTGCCAAGTTGCATCATCCAACACTACATCCATTTCAGACATGCTGTGTTCGTCAGCAGCCCCATTATAACTATCGTCAGAACTGCTTGTGTGAGGGGCGCTGGCGGGAAGCGCCCCTCAGAGTGGATTTGTGACGTGCGGGAGAGACGGGACTGAGTTGCGCACGAGTGGTCCAGTGTTCTGTGTTGGGTCTCCCTTGTACAATGCGCCACGTAACCGAGATAAAATGCTACAGCTAAAGTACTAATACGCAACTTAGCAACTGTCAGTGAGCAGGGGGACTGCCCAAAGCCCCTGACACTTGCGGCAGAACCTGAAGAACTACTTCCGGAAGTTGAGCAACTTTCATTCACTAAATTGCCATTTGCGACCACAGAAGCATTCTGCGAGTCCATCTGCTCGTCTTCATTGAGCTTGTATGTAACAAGGGGAGTGTTTCCCATGTCAGCCAAATTATGCCGGTCAGTCAAATCAAGAGATATTGCCAAGCCGCGACGTTGATTGTCTTGAGGACAATCAAAGAGACGATTTGGGCGTTCAAGGCGCGATAAAAGTGAGGTTTATCGAGAATTTGATGATGTGGGAGACAGGCTCAGCGATCACAGGTTCGAGGAACAAGGGAAACACCTCCAAAGGCAAAGTACACGGCGTGCGGGAAGTTCCGGTCAGTACCCCCACTTGTAGAGGCACGTGTACCGTGGGGTATGTCCAAGGGTAGGATCAGTTGTGTTGGTGTCGGGATCTACCTAGCCGTGGATTCCCATAGTATAGACTACAATATATAATATATCACGCAACGGTCCATCACACTGGGGACCAATACCCTACTCCGGTAGCTTCAAGTATTGATCACCGACCCAGTTACAAAGTCGAATACATCGCTGGTAAAGGGGTACGAGGTGATGTCGTTGAGTATCTGACTAAGGTTCGTGGTTACGACAAACTTGAATGGATCCTCGAAGAGGACATGAAAGATGCTCCCAACATGGTTGCAGACTTTGAGCGTAGAAACCCTCAATTGCAACGTCAATCTCGTTCAAAGCGATCTGACAGAAACGCGAGAAACCAACGCACGAGAAAGCGTGTGAAGGTGCAGTACGAGATCGCGGAGGCCGCAGCCAACGAGCGTGACTTGAAAATCTTCGTCGTTCTCCCCGCTACGTTAAATCATTAATATTGCGAGGCGTGTGGGCACCTGCCTCTTGAGGAGGGGGGGTGAGGGAAGAATGCGGAGCTCTCGAAGACATTGAAGTCGTCTTAAGACTGTCGACGAGTGGACAAGGGTTTTATGTCGAAAACAGTTAATGTTGACTTTCCCTTGAGGGGATATGGGTGTTTCTCCTGCCGCAAAAAGAATTGAATTGAAAAGAGTCGCGGAAAGGTTTTCCCACGTCCTGGGTGTATCCCAAAGCATCCAAAGACAAGATGAATTGTGAAGTGCGATTTGTCACTACTTGTGCTAGCTACTCCACGCCTGATGAGGTCATCAGCTTCAACGGGTGGGGGAGGTGTGGCGGAACTACTACAGTCCGCCAGGGAGTGGTCCGAAGGGAGTGGTGTTGTGGGCGTCGGAAGGCGTCGTGGCCACAGTAGCCCTCGGAGCCAGCCGGTCAATATATAGCACATGTATTAGACGAACAACAGAGCGATTCCACACTCAATCTAATCTTACCCTAACAACTAACTCCCGTAGTAACCCTACTACAACCCCTAGGTCGGGTAGCATGAACCCTGCGACACGATGACGCATTCCTGCAACAAGACGTATCCCGTTTACAGTGAGAAAACACCTTGCTCCGCTCTCGCAATCCTGGTGAACCCAGCCCTCATTGCAGTCAAGTCACCAGAGCCATGGAATTTCATCCTCCTCCGCCAGAACTCAACGACATGCACCCAATTAGTATTTGAACGCAAGCGCCTATACATTCTCAGTGCCGTCCAGCAAGCCGGACAGGGTTGCAGTCGCTTCACAGGAATTCATGCTTACATGTCTTGTCGAAACTCGAACACCTCTCCTGTTGACGCCTTGCCTTTTCAATCCGCAAGTCTGAAATGAATCTTCCCATCCAATGTGGACGATTAAACGAAACTTTGGAACTTTGAGGCGGCCAACATAGGCTCGAAACCGAGTAGACTGGCGCAAATGGCGCACACTGATGGGATTGTTTCGCCCATCAGTGTAGTTGGTCTCCACACGCTATCGCGCGGCGCAGACGCCCTCAAGCTGACGCGTTTCAGGACAACAACCTCATTGGGCACTTAAGGTGATTGTAGTTCAATTGGAAGCTGGCGGCTCATCAATATCATCATTGCTCGACCAAATCCCTGAATTCAAAATCTCTGTGATAATATTCTCCAAGTTTGTAATTACTGTGTGGACTGTGGAAGGTCCATATCTTCCACCTCTCCCATTTTCGAAGCCTACTACTCCAAAGTTGTTATTCACCCCTGAGCTTACCATGCCACTTTGGCCACGATACTCTGTCAGGAATGAGACCGATCATGAGAAGAAATACCTTGCCTTTAGCTCTTCATTAGCATCCTTACCTTGGGGAAAGTTCTGACCACGAGCTTCCGAGTTTCATCCAACACAAGAATACCCAATGCGAATCCGAACGGTATGAACCAGTACTTAACGGGAACAGGCATCGTTCCAAACGCGAACTGAATCCCTGGGCCGTAGAGCCATGCGAGAGCCCAGAGGACGGAAACAAGCATAGCACCGAAGAGTCTAAGATTCTGGCGTGGGCCCCAGAGCGGATTGGCGGACAAGATCGAGTTGCGCCGAGTGCGCACAGACAAGAGAACGCCAAATTGCGTGATGACCATTGTAACATAGCTAGTGCGGGGATTGAGTGATTGAGATCTTTACCACCCAGAGACAAACGGTCAATAAGAGCTCACTAAATGCACTGCGCAACAGAATTGAAGTTGTTCAATTCGTCAATTGAATAGCCCAAATAACCATCTTGCCACTTGTCAAAAGCAAATACGAGATCGCGAATGCCAATCCCAGCTGTTTCCTGTTTTGAATGATAATACATTTGATGACAATTCAGGCCAAAGGTATCGCGATGCCCTCACATTCAAGTACATTAGTGCCATTCCAAAGCAGCACGGCCTGTAGCGACGATTGTTTGGTGATTTCCCCAGCCGAAAGGTACGAAGCACATTCATTCTTGCTCACCACAAGAGGTTCCCAATCAGGCCGTATATCATGACAAAGAACTTCCAGTTTGCAAGGCGATCTTTCTTCGCATTGCGGGGCTTGCGTGTCATGAGATCTGGATGGTGGAGCAACAAGGCGGTTCAAATAGATGTACTGTCGGGGAACGATGGACACAAACCTTCCTCCGGTTTCTCATACATCAGGGAAAGAGCCATCAAAATGTCGTTTGAGACGCAGAAAATGACTTTTGCGATGGTGAGAATGACCGTTGGGTTACGCAGACAAAGTGACGGACTTACCCATCAAGAACGAGCTCAAAAATGGTGGCGTACCAAAAAATACGTTGAAAATCACAGTCCAAAGCTCGGTGTAGGTACCCATCGGCATTTGGACTTTGGTAACGTAATGAGAAACACCGAGGGTGACGCTCAATCGGCAGCGAGTGCACTTACAGAGAACCACCTTCCGGAGATTGTCGAACACAAGCCGGCCACTTTCGATGGCAGCCAAGATTCCTGTAAAGTCGCTATTGAGCAGAACCATTGCGGCTGCCTCTTTGGCGACGTCGGAGCCCGAACCCATTGCAACGCCAACATCGGCGGCTGAAAGAGTTGCATTAGCAACGGAATGCGTATCACCACGCAGAATACACTAAAAATACCTTTGAGGGCGGGAGCGTCGTTCACCCCATCTCCAGTTACAGCAACAGTATTATCACCGCGTGCCTTGATCTCCTCGACGATGCGGAGTTTCTGGTCCTAAAATTCAAGGCGGTGCAATCAGCAAAACGCACTAACAATATGAATAAAAGCTGCAAAACGCAAAACTTACCGGCATAGTCCTCGCAAAAACGACTTCCGTGTACCGAGACTCGATGGTGTCCCAGTCACTGGCAGTCAACGCCGCGAGTTCCGATCCATCTACCACTAGTGACCGAACTGCTTTCTCGCGCTCGACTTGGCCAAGCGCAATATTTTCGGCGGGTAAAAGAAGATCATGGAGCTGGCTGTCCATGTCGGCGAATGCTTTCATTCCTGAGTTGGCACTTCGAAGATTTTCAAGTGTGTCAATACGTTCGTTTATAACAATGCCAACTTGTTTGGCGATCGCGACGGCGGTCAAGCGGAAGTCTCCAGTGACCTGACCAAGAAGGTATAAGTGTGATGGCCGGGAGAAATAACAAGCTGGCGATGTCTCTCTCACCATGAACACACGCACTCCTGCTTTGCGCATCTGCGAAACGCATTCCTTGATTTCGGGCCGCGGAGGGTCGATAATGCCTGTTGAAAGGCTCAGACCAATGTACCGGAAGCAGATTTCAAAACAAAAGCTCACCAAGCAGGCCAACAAGAGTAAGACTCTGAAGTTCCTTGTGAGCGGCGGCTTCCATTAAATTCAGGTGGTCGAACGGCATGGTGATGTCTTGAAGAGACCTGCGACACAGCGCAAGAACCCGCTCGCCGGAAGCACTCCAGTTCTCCTGAATTTCCGAAATCTGTTCGCGCTTGCGAAGATCCATTGGCTCGGAGACACCGTTTGATCCCAAAATTGAAGCGCAGCGGTCGATCAAGATATCAGGTGCACCTATAATGGGAAAGTTAGAGTTGTATAGAACGGTTTGTGCAAAAAAAATCACTCGCGACTGATATACCTTTGACGTACATCATGTGTGCGCCGTCATCGCCATCCTTGGTGATGCGCAACATCCATTTGTTCTTGCTATTGAACGGGATCGAAAATACGTTTCGAAACTTGGCTTTCGTCTCAACCGTCGGTGCAAGCGTCTCCGCGAACCGCAACACTGCAGCGTCGGTGGGGTCGCCCAGAATTTTGCGGTCCTTAAGAGGGAGATTCGAGGTCTCGCCGTCAAAACTTGCAGCGACGCACAGTGCGGACGCGTGGTGAAGAGCCGTTTTGCCGGGTCCCTCTGGAATGGCGGAGATGTCGTCGTACACTTTGTCAAGGAACGTGGCCTTTTGCACAAACTGAATGATCACAAAGCGTGTTAAATGGGGCCGACCGGAGTGCGGAAGGGTGGGTCGTACCATTTTCCCCATGGTCAATGTTCCGGTTTTGTCCGAACATACAACCGAAACGCAGCCCAGCGTTTCGACCGTGGTGAGACTTTTCACCAACAACTGCTGTCGAGCCATTTTTTTCGCGATCAGAGTCAGTCCCAACGTCATTGCGATTGGAAGACCTGCGTTGGATAGGGGAGAACATGAATATATGTGTTGCCACTACAATTGGACCAACGTAAAAAGTCGCACCTTGTGGAATAAACGACGTCAAAATCCCCAACGAGTTCAAAATTGCCACGCTGACAGTCTCGAAATCCGGGTAATCCACGCGCAGCCACGCCGCCCAGACGATGAGCGTGACGCAGAACAGAACGATGGCGATCCCGGAAATGATGACGGTGAACCACCAGATTTCGCGCTGCAGGGTCGTCATGGATTCTTTCCGGGAGGTAGCCATGTGGGCGATGTGGGACATTACGGTTCCGTCACCTAATGTTGAGCGGGCCAGTCACGTCAGTAACGCTGGACCAAGCGAGTGACGGGGAAGCAGGAAAAATGTATCGTACCAATGGCCACAACGATCCCCGACGCGCTCCCCTGGAGGACAAAGGTCCCGGATAAGGCGATGTTGCGCGTTTCGAGAACGTTCTTGTCGGTGTAGTTGACGGTGCCGGAAACGGGAAGACTGTACGTGGTGTGAATGTCACATTGTCAGTGGCCGTCGGAACAATGCGGTAAAAGCGGCCGCGACTGGTACCTTTCGCCAGTGAGGAGACTTCTGTCAAACTTGAGGTCCGAAGACACTTCAACGAGTCGAACGTCGGCAGGGACGCGGTCACCTGCCGGTGAGAAGTGATGACGCGCGAGTTGAGTTTAGTAAGGGTGTCCGGCAGACAAGATACTTTAACAAGTACGAACCAAGAGTCAAATGAATCAAATCGCCCTTGCACAGCTCAACGGCTGAAATCTGCACTTTGGTTCCGCCCCGCGTGACGGTGGCCTTGTCGGCCATGAGATTCCTGATCGAGTTCATGATCTTGCTCGAGTTCCAGTCTTGGTACGCGTAGAAGGAGGATTGCACGGCGATGACGACGAGGAGGAAGATTCCGACTGGGGAGTGGGGAAGTGGGGGTGCAAGTGCATAGTGGGCGATGAGCGATGAGCGGTGGGTGCAGGGTGCAAGGAATGAGGAGAGAAGAAGGAAGAACTCACTGTACAGGTTGACCGTGGAAGGATTGTCGCCTCCGAGGGGTTCGTAAGAGATCTGTACGCGAGTGGGGCGGAATCGGGTGGAATGAAAAATAAGGAACAAAACTACAGCGAATGACGGTCCCACTCACGAAAGCGATAATTGCAGCCAACCACATAAGAGCACAAAACCCTCCAAAGATGTATCCGAGCAGTTTCTTCCAGTACTGGTTCGGCGGGGCCGTGATCCTGTTGGGGCCGTCGCGGTCCTTCCGTATCGCCACCGCGTTCGCTTCGAGGCCGATGGTCGGGTGGGTTCCAAACCGGGTGAAGCACTCGTTGGGTGGGATCAGGTGGTGGGTGTAGTCGGTGAGCCAGGGGCGGGTTTCCCGGGTGCCGGGCTGACCGAGTTTGGCCTTGATTTCTTCTTCGGTGATGTGGACGCTGAGGGTGCGGAAGCTGTGCGAGGGAAGGAAGGGAAGGGGATGCGCGGACGGTGAAAGGAAGGGAGAACGGGAGGGAATAGAGGGCACGATAATTAAGCAATGAGCGCAAACGCAAGTGAACGAGAGGAAGAAGAGGACGCTCACTTGATCTGCAAATCCGAGTCCACAGGTGCAGGCTTGGAAGAACCCGACGCATCACGGCCGCGCGAGCTCTCGTTGGTGAGGTAGCGTTTGAGTTCGGAGTGTTCAGGACGACCGGCGAAATCATCTTGTGCGGGGTCGCTGTCCGCAAACGCAATGCGCGCCGACTGGGCCATTCTGCTGGTGCTGTGCGTTGTGGGGCTGGAGCGAGCAAAGTGAATTCGACTCGCAGATTATTGTTTTTTCTTTCTTTCGCACAAGCTTATGAGCAATGAGATTGGTGACGGACGAGATTGGTGGTTGGTCTTTCAGGCCCGTTGCTTGGCGGACAGGTACGACGATAAGCGGCTGGACCACAGCGCAGCCCTTATGACCTCAAGATGGCATTGCGAGGGGAGAAGAAGAAAAGACTCCACAGTCTGGGGTCTGGAGAGCGGACTTGGTATCTAGCTGCCTCTGTCGAATTCACCACGTTGACGTTGCCGATCTCCGGGTTTCGAGGTGGGGAGCAGAAGAGAGACTTAACCTGTTCCCGTGTTCAGTTCCCACCGTTGCTCCCCGTTTTGCTGCACCATTTCCGGTGCTTGGATTGCTGCCACTGTTGCGATGCGCACTCCTATCTCCGTTCCCGCTGCGTGGTATCTACAGGGCGCCGAGTCCGGGTGAACTCTGTTATTCAGCCGACTGCTGCCCGCACCCTCCCTCGCCACCAAACTCGTTGTCCATTGCTGGCTCGCTGCGAGAGTCCGTGGTTGCAGCGGACGAGCATCCACCCTGGGCGCACCCCATCTCCCCGTGAGGCTCGGCTCGCATCTGTCCGCATCTTTGTCTACATTCATTTCGTTCTTCACCCGTCTTCCTTCTTCCTCGCTCCTTTGTCCAATCAAAAAACACTCCTCGGCTTCGCACTCCAATGCCCTCCGGCGGGAACGAATCGCAGCCTCGCCTCACAGCACTCCCGAACCACTCCCCATCGCTGTCGACCTGCCTCCTTCCTCCGCTACCGACCAATCGGACTCCATGTGGCAGCGTATGGAATTCCACAACACCCCAAACAGCCCGGCGAAATTCCACGGCTTTGCTTGCCTCTAACCGCGACACCCGAGTGTCGCGTCGAGCCATCCTTCGTCCACGTCAACTCACCGGAGGCGAGCACCGCAAAAACTTCGATCCCCGCCAACAGTCTTCCCTACATCAGCACGGATGTCACCGCATCTCGGTGCTTTGGGTCTCTCGCTTTCCAAATCCTCTCGCAACCTTCCACACCCCGCATCCTCCTTCGCCAAGCGCTGCGCTCCCGTCGTCGGCCTTGCCGACTTCTCCTCCCGTCGCCCAGTTGACCACACCATCGCGGGAGGATGGTTCGGGGTGAGACGGAACGAACGAGGCAAAGGCCGAATAACTGGAGTCGAGCCCCCGCCGGAGGCGAATGCACCGCGTAGCGGAATACCGAACTCACTCGTGAAGCGATAACGAATCAAGCGTGAGTGCGGAAGCGATTACCGGGGCGTCCGCCCGAGGCAAACAACACCCGCCGCGGCCACACCTACTTCGCTCATGCCCACACCACTCGCACCGGCACTCCGCGATCCCCGTACGAGGATCAAGGCAGCGGTATCTATTTGACACAGCACACTGATCTGGTATGCGCGAAGGTGTGAGGGTGTGCGTTGAGGCGAAGGATGGGGTGGGGAGCCTTCTGTCGCATCAGAACGGAATCCCGAGGAAGGGGACCGGACCAGACCACGCCGAAGAGCTGCACAAGACACCCAACCCCCTTTCCTCCCCCCTACCCTTGCGTCAGGCCTCACACGCTCCCCCTCCACCTCAGTCCGTGACACAACCCGCACCCGTCGTGACTCCACACGGTCAAGCAGCCAGACAACGTCGGCGGTGTCGTCGTAGTGGAGGTCGATGAAGTCTCCCGAATTGTTTTGATGGCGTGGGCGCGGGCGTGGGTGGAGAAACATGAGATGGACGCAGCCAGCAACAAGATGGGACTCCCGGGAAGGACGACAACTCGACCACCGTATCCACCCCAGCTCGTATTGTTCTTCGTGACGCAGTGGTACAAGTTCAGCGGCGTCCGCAACATGCACGGCATCTGCGAAGTAGAGCGAGGGGCATTCGAGAGAGATGCAGCGTGCGAGTAGGGAGCCAAGCCTCCGTCATCAGCGCCACGTCGCGCGGTTCGTGGAACTTGGATGGGTGTGGGGACATGGCAGATAGCGCGAAGGGTCGGGTAACCTCTGCGTACCCCGTCGCGGCCACATCGCTGTGCCTGCGCAGCTCCGCTCTCCACGATCATGACATTGACGGCCGAGCTCTCCATACCGCTTCCTTTCAACCCACCTGGCTTGCACGGTGGGACCCACGCCGAGTTCTAATGGAGGACGCTGCACACTATCGTCGTCCAGGCTCCACGTAACTGTGGGTGCGCTTCCTTGGCACAACTTGAGCTCGGACAAGCACTGTGCTAATGGCGGCGTGGCTGTGGGAGGGTGCACCAAGGGGCAATGGAGCTGCGGGTGAGTGCAGGAAGGGTCGAGTCAGGAGGAATTGGGGGCAACGGGCTCGCAGGTGGAAGGTAAATCAGCGAGTAGCTTTTGGGGATGGGTGGGAGGCATGCTTGGGTGATGGTGTGTGTAACAGCGTATGGGGTTTGGATGTTCATGAACATTGGCCATATCACGCTGTGCGAAGTGAACGGTCGGAGGAGCAGCGGTCCTGCGCAATCACCCAACTGCCGCCTACGTCCGCACACCCGCCACGTATGCCACTGAGGCACTGGTTGCTAAAACAGGACACCGAGGACGTAAGCAGTCCTCATGACTGGGAGCTGGGTGTAAAAGGAGTCTCGCTCCTCAAACTCCTCCCATCTTTCAGGCCTTCCTGATCGGTAGGACGTGTAAGGTGTGCGTCCAGGACGCAGTTCAGCAGGGCGAACACCTCGTGCCAAAAGCAGTGCTGCTCATGGAGGCTGAAGGTGGTTAGTAACGCCAGAAGGGTGTGAAGCCGACCGAGATGACGCAGGCATTTGAACTGGATAGGAAGAAGACATCGAAGATTCCCCGATTGAGGTGAGTGCTTGCATGTCTCGAAAGAGAAAAAGTCTTATCCAGAAGAACCATTGAGAGCGTTGAAGAGCGTATCAAGCAGACTTCGCCTCCGGATGGAGAGATGGTAGTGAGGAGGACGGCGAGACGAACATGTTTGATCGATTTCGGACACAAGGGGTGGTGATATTTATTTTAATGCTGGCCTGACCGATTTTTGGCTTGTTTATTTTATCTAACCCCGGGAGTAAACGTGAATACAGAAATGATTTCGATGTGTGGGGCGATGCGGCGATAAGGACCCCGTCAATTGACATACATACATGTACATATCAACGTCCCCTTCTTCCTGAGTTGCCCTCAAATTTTAATTCATTGCCTATCGATGTAGTCTTTCAAAGTGACACCTCTCAGTCCTCATATGGTGGGGAAGTCCTGGGTTATTTTTAGGAGAACACTCGCGAGAATACCACAAAGAGGAAAAGCGCAGGAAAAGTCGTCTCAAAGAGAACGATTGCAATGAATGGATGCAGACGGGGTTGGATGCTGCGGCCGACGGTTAGCCAGGGGTAACTTGGTCATCACGCCGGAAAAACGGATCAACCGACTGACCAAAGGCGCCACCCTCCGTCGCTGCTTTTCAAAACGATTCGTCCAGTTTCCAACTGGCAGAGACCACGGAACACAGTTCTACAGTATTCGCGCCGATGCCGCGCGAATCTTCAGGTGACATCGCCCATCTGAAGGCTCGCAGACACTCAAATCATTGAGACCTGCCTGGACGGAGTTTGAAGTCAAGTAACATCCACGAACGAGCTTCTCAAACTCCGTCCTGAAGAAAAACTCTGCTTAGCGCATCGTATTCACTTGTCAAGCGATTCGAAACATTAAGTTCGCCGTCTGTCTGCCTGAAGTCATCGTCCCACCACTTCCTCACGCTACATACACCTGCGACACCATCGTGCATACCTTCTACGTCATTGCGATGAGTAAATGCCTTTTCTGTAATGTCGTGTGCCGTCGGAAAGACTTTACAACACTTCACCTTCTTCAAAGTTTCAAAATATGGCCCACTGTCACATCCAGACGAGAAATGTTCACGTGATAAGTCTATTCGATGACGTGACGGACGGTACAATTTAGGAAGTTCTATGGCCGAAATGGTGTAAAATCAAGTACATGAGTTGGGAGACTTGATACATCGACGTCAAAAGGCAAGTAGATCACGTTTGTGAGAGTTTCGGACATCGCACTGCAATAACGAGGTGGAGAAGCGACTTTCCTGAAAAGTTGGGACTCAGGAACGCTCTGGGAAAGGACTTCACAACTTTTCAGAGCATCTCCCACCCGAACTCCACGGAAGACAGCGCCAGCGTGGTGGTTCCCGTTTTGGCCCATCGTACAAGGTAGTGCAAGTAGTCGGGAGTGAAAAGAGCTTTCGGGGAAGAGTGCGGTTGAAAGAAATTGTCCCTTCAACATCATAAGAGTGCCTCCAACCAGCGACGACGAAAAGGGGTTCCGAAACCGAGTCGTAGCTGACAAGAGAGATATATTCTCTTCAGTTTTCTTTCGCTTATATGGTTGGATTGGCACGATTCCGACGAGGGTCAGCGGTTGACTATTTCCAAAAGCCATTACACGATAGGGCGCATTCTGAGGGGTATCTCGACGACGGAGAAACATCCTTCATTGAAGACGGAGTTCATGCGACTTGGTTTGGTCACCGCCCCTGCATCCGACCACGCGGGGTCGGTAACGGGTCCCTAAGGTATATGAAAAGGTGAATCCGTTAACATCGCCATCAACCGTGCACAACCACCCGCGCCGCGCTTACATCACCATAACATGACAACGCCGAGGCCATTTGACGTTGGGATATCCGTCTCCCTCGTCCCGTAAAGCAACACGACATTTCCGTCACACCAAATTCTGCTCATCCACAAACCAAGTCCCAATGCGCCTCGGCGTGAAGGTTCCAGTATCAAATCAAGCCCAGCATAGTCGTGGACCCTGTTGTCAGCCACGCAGTTCAGGAAACCAGTCAGTTGTCCGCGTACAAACGAAATCCTGCAAACATTGCAAAGATACACCCACACAAAGAGAAATGCTCAATTTTTCATAGCCATATTGATCCATGCGTCCATTTTCTGGCCAAGATTCGGCCCCGTTTGTCCCTTTACGTGCATAACGCACCCATCCATTCGACTCCGTCAATCCCACTAACCACGCCCAAAAACGCACGTGATCATACAGTCCGGTGCATAATCGATTGAATCAGATGGTTCCAGTTGGAAGCTTTTCCAAAATTTTCCAAGTTTGACGTTTTGGATCGGACCCAGCATCTCGCTCTTGGTGACTTCAGCGAGGTCCAACTAGACGTTTAACAAATGTCGTGAGAGTTCTTCTGTCCCCTGATCAGCGCGAACATTGTCCCACAGCCCATAGAAAACCTGTCTACACATAACGCAATAAGGGCTCACGTTGCTGAAAAAGATGAAAGTTCTCACCTGTAACCCTGGTCATTAAAAAAAATGGGACTTTTCATGGTGCTTGCAATCAAATACATATGATATCGGGAGCAGCCCTCACATGGATAACAATTCGTTCTGGTCAATGTGAATTGTGTACCCAGCTTAAGGTGCTATTATAACACCACGTGGGATTGTTCCAAGCGCTCCATCAGTGCGATTCTGGAATTCATCTGGATAGAGTCGTTGAAGGCTGTCGCGTACCCGGCGGAATGCCACCCTAGACCCGTTTGCCAGCAGTGTGCTTACAATGGCTGCAATCCCGCAGTAATGACCAACCTTTTCAGCGAGTGTATGAGCATAGTTTTCTGTCACATTGGTCCATAGAAGAACTGACTTGCTGCACTGCTTTGGCAATCATGTTGTCCACATACTCGTCATCTCACGTAAATGCCAACCTTGGCCTTGAAGCGTTGCAGTGAACGCCGTGAGATTCCCGGCGCATCAGCCCCGAAATTCTGCCTGAGAAGTTCAAGAATCTCATCCTCAGAATAGTCATCCCGAATCGGTTCACGGAGCTTTTCCTCAGAGATGTACGCCGAGATCCGCGCTGCATTCGCCATGGTGAGAAACAACGGAGGCGTTGTAGAACAGATCTCGGACGACCGCCGGTGTTGTGAACTCCGCTGCAAAACCGGGCGGTGTTGATCAAGGATCAGGCAATGGCGAGGTTACACAGTACCACCAAACTTTTATTCCAGCAACGGAGGAACGATTTATTCGAACTTTGAACCCCGTTTTATTCGAAATTTGATACCTGGAATAAATTTCGAATAAATTTGCTGTTTTCAGGTGGCGGAAAAGCAACGGTATAAACGTCAAGTCAACATTGAAAGATTGAGGGGGAGCGACCGACTGGGTGTCTGGTGTACATGACGGACCAAGTCGTTGTGGAGCACTGTTTGGCACTTTGTTGTGTAGAGCAAAAGCAAATGTAATATCGAAATATGTAGTGCAAAATGAAAAGTTGGCTGCATTCTCAATCGTATGTGGCTGTACACGCTCTTCACCAGAGCCCGCAGGCGTTCCAGAGCCCAAAACCTGCCCCTCTCCCAAAAACACTCACACTCACATCCCACGTCCAAACTTCCCTACCACCATAGGAACTTCACCCGCCCGCGTCGCCATCCCCCTGCCACAGTTCCCTCTCCACGCGTTCTCAAAACATCCCCTCCTATCCGATGTCATAGCCACTGTCACAGGAGCCAACGCCGCCTGACGACCAGCGTACCAGTCGATACCCATAGACCCCAAACTCCACCTCGCACCGCCCCTACTCGCGCCTCCGCTCCTCGACCACGCTCTCTCGGTGCTTGTCGCTCCAAACTGGCTCCCCCACCTGCCGAACTTGGAAGATCCCAAGTGCTGAGCCTGTCGCGCCACCTGCGACGCCACCAGCGGGCGGCAGAGGTTCCAGAACGATGTGCGCGCCGTTCGGGAGTGGGATGCGGACGAGGTTGTTGCTTGGTAGGCCGACGACAGGAGTGCTTGCGGGACCAGCGGGGTGAGAATGATGGCGAGCGTGTTGTGCAGTGCCAGAAGGGGAACGAAACGCGCCGACCTCCGGAGCGGCCTCAAGAGCGTGCTGTTGGATATCATCCACGACGGAACGGGGGTCACCACCGCTCCATGCAGTCTCGGCACGCCTGCTGTTCCAGCTCTCGCAGCCGACGCCGCTGCTCTGACCGCCGTCCACGACCCCACCGATGACCCTGCCGTACCCCTCGTTGCCATCGAGGCGCTCCACGATGCCAGAATGGCCAGAAGCGCCGAGACGACGAGAGTTGTCGGCGGGGCGGGTGTTGTTGGGTCGAGAACGAGGTCGAGCGAGTGCCGGCTGGAGAGGGACGAGGGTGAGGATACCGCGCTGGAGGTGAGGTGGGAGGATGGGGATGTGCTCGCCGGCGTCCGCTGCTGGGACGGGCTTGCCAAAGAACTGCTCTCTCTCTCTGAATGTGTCGACAGGACGTCCCACATGGACGAGCCCAACGCCACAACGCCCACGATGGCGCCAAAGACTGGGAACCGCGCGTCGAGCCATGCGGTGGCGGCGTTGCGCTTGCGCGAGCGAGACTGGTGCAGCGCGAACGCGAGCGGTAGTGCTCCAGCGGGGTAGGGCAGCGCTGCGCCACGCGGGGTCGTCGTGGCGTCGTCCAGGGGAAGTACGAGGTCTGTGAGCAGTGCCGGAACGGGGCTGGGTGACCGTGGCGACGAGTGGGGCGAGAGTGAGAAAGCGTCTGGCGAGCCGGCGGGGACCTCTGCTGGGTCGCCGAGGCCGGCGAGCGGGGAGGGTGGTGGGAGGAATGCGTCGTGTGGGAGGGTGATGGAAGGTGTGGATGATGTCGTTGAGAGCGGTGGGGATGCCGGTGTGGACAATATGGACTTGGAAGGTGCGAGTGTGGCGGGAACGATGGCCGTCGCGGCGACGCTCGCGGCCCAGGAGATGGCGTCGGAGAGGCGGGCAGCGAGGGTGTGGTTGAGTTGTTCGAGGTCGGCGACGCGCTCGGCGAGTTGGGCGTTTTCGGACGCGAGGTGTTCGTTTGTGGATTCGAGGTTGCGGAAGTACATTTTCTTGCGGTCGCGCGATTCCTGTGTGGTGGTGAGGGTGGGCACGATGAGTGATGATGGACAAGGGCAACAAAAACTTGAACCAATCCTTGCACTTCCACAAAATATGCATCGGAAGTACGTTCAGTCGATTGTCTTGTACTTCCTTCTCTTCGCACTCCAACCCCTGCGGACCCACACCTCCCCATCCTCAACAGACTCTCACCTGCGCAGCCATGCGATTCCTCTGCATCCTCTCCTTGATCTTTTCCGCCTTTTGGTCCTCGCTCAGGGCGACCTTCCTCCGTGAGTGCGAAGCCGTTGCAGCGTTCCTTCTTTGCGACGTGGTGACAACTGCGGGAGGGGACGCGGAGATTCCCGAGTCCGAGGAGGACGAGACGGACATAGAGCGGGCTGCTGCGCGAGGACGGTGTATCGAGCGGATAGAGGTGGTGGTGGTAGGTGAAGGGCGCGAAGCAGCGGATGACGCCGCATCCGATCCCCCCGACGGCACTCTTTGAGCAACAGACACCGCGAGAAGCGAGTCGTCCATAATAACGTCGAGGGGACCCATTCTCGGAGACGTGAGTTGTGCTGCGGACGATGCCAGGACGGATGCGAGTGTGGGAGCGGTTGTGTCGATGAGGTGGGGCGAGATTGATGTGGGGACGTTGGCGTAGGAGGAAGGGGAGGAGACGGTGAGGGCAGGCGATTGCGCCGATGCGAGGATTTGGGCGAAGAGGGCGATTGCGGGAAGAGACGGGAATTGCGCTGTAGGAGTGAGAGGGAAGAGAGGGCAGAAGAAGACACGCAGTTCAGCCGAAGTCGGGAGAATGGTCTCGGGAGAATCGCGTGGCGAGGAGAGCGGGTGCAGACACCGGCAGTACTCGTTCCCGTAGAAGTAAACGTGCAACTCGGAGTGTGTATGCGGTGTCCCGATTCGAGTTCCGGCGTTGGGGAATCTCCATCTCGCACGGCACCCCGACACGGCACCAACACTCACCATAGGCGTCCTCCTCCACCTTCACGACTGGCGCATCTACACTCTCCTCCAACTGTCTGTACCCGTTCACGCTCCAGTCTCCCACTCCGGCCAACGGTACCGAGGAAAGGTACGGTGAAGCATCGGAAGCCGCGGAGGGTGACGACGGCGGCGGTGATGGCAGAGACACGCCCGGGTCCTCGACGACGTCTGCGTCGAAGTTGAAGAAAAGGGCCTCTAGTTCCGCGTCTGTAGGAGTTGCGTCCATGTGTTGCGAGTGAGCTGGTGCTGCGATGAGTTTTCTCCTTTCTCGTTCCTAATGTCTCTGCATCAAGTGACGTCCACTCGGATCCAACTCCCGCGAGGGAATCTGCAGAAAACCGGCCAAGGTAAGAAAGAGGTGACAAAGCGTCCGTTGCAAGCCGAGCCTCTGTGAGCGCAAGAGTGCTGCGCCACCGGGTGTCATGCAACGTGTCAGGGTCTGCAGTTTAATTCAATTTAGCCCGCGCAGACTCCGGTCACGACAAAGAGCAACGAGTGGGGTTACAAATCCACGAACACCGTTAATTGTTGCGTGGAAGCTATGTCAGATAACATACCCAGTACTCCTCCCGCCATCAGCGGTGCTGGGAGACACGCCCGCTCAATACTACCGCAGGTGTCGCCCACACTTCACCCGTTTTCAATTCCACACTTTTTCTTGCATCTCCACGTGCTCCTCCTCCCGACCGAGCAAAGTCCCGTAGGACGCCAGTGGCTGTACAACTTCGCCCGACAGCATCGGAACGTCGCCATTACCCTCGTTTCCCTCAATCAGTGCACCAAACATCGATTCCTAATCTCTCCTCCACATTCCGGACAGTCCGAGTACTACCACACACGCCCACGCTGCACTACAAGACACGGTCACCCCCATTGATTTTTTTTGGTTCGGACAAAAGCAAAATATTATTCGCCTCACAAAAAGGAAAAATGCGATCGAATGAGAAAATTCTGCCGGACGCCCTCATGACATCGCTGGAGAACGCTCGGGCTGAACGGCCGTCAGGGAACCACGCCAGGTAAACTCTCGTTGGAGCAATTTCCACCCCCGCCGCACTGCCTTTGCACCCACATCCGTTATCTATACGTCGCAGTTACCTCGACTCGTCCACCCTCACTTCGCGGCGAACTAGGTGAGCATATATACAGGTGGGCATTCGCGGACGTGCGGGTGACGTAGGAGCCTGAGTAACGATAAAGGGGAGCTGAGCAGTCCTCCAACCCCTACCCCGCCTCGTGATCCATTTCTCTGGCACACTTCTCCAAAAAATTTAATCCCAGGTAACAAAAAAAAGGAAAAGCATCAACGTAAATTCACCCGGCCGCCCTGTTGACAAAGTGGCGCCGCTTAGCGGCATCAGCTTCGCGGACTGATTCGGGTCTGTAGAATTACATGTCATCTGTGGTATTCGTGTCAGTGTGAAACCGAGTGTTTTCTGTGCTTCATCTTCTTTTTCAACGCTCTCCAAAGGCGTACGCCGCCACATTCATCCTCCGAGACTCCGGTTCCACCGCCGGCTTGCACAATCTTCTGTATTTCATGCTTGATGTTCGAAAATAATGCATGCATCGAGAAATTCCAGCACGGACTCGGTCTTGGTCCCATGAGGCACGCTGAAAAATTAGGGTCCGCTGTCCCTGTCTGTCCAACGTCTCCTACCCACCCGCCTTCCTTCACCATTCCCATTTCTCATCCCCCTTCCCCACCCCTACTCCGCCATGCGCCTCGTCCTCCCCTCGACGCTCGCCCTCCTCCTCGCAACGGCCCTCGGATCGCTCAGCATCACGCGGGCTCAGAGCACACAGGACTGTCCCGCAATCATTGCAGCCCTGAACGCAGCCGGAGCGCCCATCACACCCGCCGGAGCATCTACCGTACGTGTCGCATGCCCTGGGGCTTCGACTCCGCTCGCATCACCCGCTCACCGAACCCCCGCACCCCACAGGACTGCTGCCTATACTCCTGGTCTTCGCCCGTGGACTCAAGCGGCCGCTCGGTCTCCAACTACGTGACGTGCGCGGGCGGGAGGGTCACGCAGGTCCAACTGGCCAACATACCGCTCAGATCCCTGAGGTGCAGTGGTCTCCCGTCGTACCTTTCTTGCCTCAGCATGTCTCACCCGCCCCGCTCCGTCCAAATACACTGAATTTAAATGGGCAACTGCAGTTTTTTCCAGAACCTCACCGCCTTGACGAGCCTGAGCGCCAACAACTGCTCGTTGACGGGTCAGTTGCCGGCATGGGTGGCGGGGTGGACCGAGATGCAGATACTTGCGTTCGAGTGGGTTTCTCGAACTCGCACCTTCGATAAATGCGGGGAGTGTGCAGTACGGATGATCCTGACACGGTGGTTCGTATACCCGTCTACAGGTTCAACCAACTCGAGGGGACGCTCGACGTGATTGGGAAACTGCAGAAGCTCCAAGTCCTGTGAGTCCACTCTTCTCGTCTCGGTATTTATCTGCCAACTCGCTAATCGCGACACCTGCCCCTCGGCATCGCGGCACGTCAAGATCCGTCCCTGGAAACATGTTCACGGGCGACCTCGGGTGGCTTGCCCAAATACCCACGATCCAGGCAGTGTAAGCTGTAGTCCTTCATTCTGTCTTGACGGACGTATGAGCTGACCCCTCGCTTCCATCGCGCCTCATATCGCGTGTGTCGCACCGAACACAGATATGTTAACCAAAACCGTCTGGTGCGTCCTTCGTCCCCAAACCTCCCTCGTCGCACCCATTGATCACGCTCGTGTTCTCAACCCACGCACCACAACAGTCCGGCCGCCTCCCCGACCTCTCCAACCTCCTCGTCCTCTCCGACCTTTACATCCGGTCCAACAACATCTCGGGCCCCATTCCGTCGCTGGACAATCTCACACATTTGGCGACATTGTGAGTTCTGTGTCGTTGAGTGAGGGTGCTGGGGGTTGGATGTTTGTTGGTGGATTTGGCGATGGCGCGGGGATCGATGTTGGGGCCACGAACATGGCACGGGTGTGGGCAGCGGGGCGTTTGACTTCTATCAAGACCGGCGTAATCGGAGTGTACAGGCACGCGTCATAAAATGTCGTCGTGGCATCTTCTAACATGGTTTCCCCAACATTACCAGCGTAGCCAATGGAAACATGCTCACCGGCCCCGTCCCCAGCCTCACCTCCAACACGAAGCTGTATAGTGTGAGTTCCGTCCTAGCGGCATCACGCCTCGTCGTACTCAGGTGTCTAACCGTCCCACGCTCTCCACCTTCAACCACCCCGGATCGTTCTGCGACCCAGTTTCAAGTCCGAGATAACGACTTATCAGGACCGCTACCTGACGTATCAAACAACCCCCGCTTGCGATTCTTGTACGTTCACCCCAACGTTGCTCCACCCCCCTTTCCCGAGCTCACCCCCACTTCCCTTCTCAGCGATTTCGCTAACAACAATCACATAACGGGCCAGATCCCAGACTCTGTTTTTTATCTCAAGGGCCTACAAGAGCTGTGCGTGCGATCTACGGGTGTGTACGGGCCATTGGGAGACGGGCTGATTACGATGACGAGTCTGATAACGCTGGATTTGGCGAATACGGGGATAAATGGGACGCTGTGAGTGAGCAAGTGGGGTGATAGAATACCGTGGTTGTTTTACTGACGTTCTTTGTATGCGGGGATGTTTGAACAGGCCAAATTTGAAGGGACTGCTCAATTTGACAGAATTGTGAGTGTTGGACACGTCTTTTGTCTCTTGCGCGCGTGGAGGTGTTGACTTCCGCAAATCCCATTAAGCGATGTTTCCAACACGTCGTTGAGCGGACCTGTTCGTCTACCCAAGTAAGTCTTCCCTTTTGCCCTCCTAGCGCCCCATCCCTCTCAAACCTTCCAAACTCGTGGTCTCCTCCATCACTGCTACCTAGACTTGGCATGATGTCCTCGTGCTACGTCACAAACGCAAAACTGTGCATCCCCGGCACGCTCCTGGACGCGCTTCCGGATATGTGTCTCATCACCGGCGGGGCGACGCTTCCCACCTGCACGGGGGACGCCAACACAGACCAGTCGAGTGACCGCGTTGCGGCGGAGGGGGGGCCTAACCTGAGCTCGCCAATGGCGATTGGGTTGTTCTCTGCGGGTGGTGAGTCACCATAGTCTTGTGTTGGAGGTCGCTGTTCATTGAGATGGCTTCCTCCAATTATTTTGGCCTAGGTCTCATCATCGGAATATTTATAATCAGCGGGTTCCTAATTTTCAGCCGTCGCAAACAACGTCGCTCCCAGTCTTTGGACCGCCTGGGCGACCTCCACGCGTTCGAAAGCCGCGCATCCAGCTCCACTAACCGTGACCCAGAAGCCATCTGGAATCCATCAACGTTCATCGCCACACTCCAAAGCCAACTTCCACCTTCGGCCGCCACACTCCTTGCACGGGAAAAGGGCGGGCCTGGAAGTCATTCGTCCGGTTCCGGATCATTGTCAGGGGGAGTGGTGTCCTCTGCAGTGTCGACGAGAGTGAACGACATGTACCTCGTCATGGAGGACTTTGTTGGCGCGCAGCCCGACGAGCTGTCGTGCTCCATGGGGCAGCGGATTTTCGTAGGGGACTTGTTCGCGGACGAGTGGTGCTATGGCTTCAATTTGGATACAAAGGAAAAGGGTCAGTTATAAATGGAAATTGACATGTTGTCTGGAAACGCTTATTCCTCGATTTCGCCGGTCTGAACAGGAATGATCCCGTTTGTCATCCTTGTACCCGCCAAAAGCGGCTCCCTTCCAAACTCCTTGTCGTCTTCGCATCGCATGCGACCAATAAGCCGTCGGACGTCAACTGCTGCTGTCCCGGCAGAAGATGGCAATGTTGCACTCAAACCTATACCCAATCGCGAAGGTACGTTCTTCACCCTTTATTTCCATGCAGCACCCAGTCTAATCACATTTTCTCTGACCAACACCAGTCTTCGACAGTCTCAAAGTCCTGTACGCCAACGGCCGCATCACCGAAGAACAATTCATGGCCGCCAATGCCGCGCTCGGAATCACGTTGCCACCGTCAGCAGTCATTCGACACGAAGTGCACTCGACATCAAGTGGCGACCGGTCCCAGAGTGGATCCAGCAGAGTGGCGGACACGGTGCGGGCCACCACGGAGTCTCGCAAATTGCAGCCACAAGCTCAGTCGCCGGTGACTTTTACGCAATCGTGGCGCAAAGTTTTCGGGAACCATTCGAAAGAGATTACGTAGCGTGGTCGGTGCAAAGAGCGGTGGAGTCATTTCGACACTGGACAGGGATTACCGAATGGAGGGGTGATTCCACAAGGCAACCTGGACTTAGCAGCTGGAACGATGAGCATTTTTCTGTGATTTGGCGTTTTCTGGGACTCATTTTGATAGAGCGATCACGTGTAGATAACTTTAACTTATGGACCGTGGCAATATTTGAAGTGCAGCTGGTGTGATCCAAAACATTCTTCGCTTTGAGGATGTCCGTCCAGGGAAATTCAATGTAAAATTTACGTCTGCCCAATATGTTCTGGGAAAACCCGTCTTCATAAGACACGTGGGACTGTGTCTTTGGCCGGTTATAAGTTCGATAACCGTGTCTAGTTGGAAGTGTAGTCTCACTGTACTAAGTTTTCAAGATTGAAGCACGTGCGGGTCTCGTCCGGGAAAACACGCTGATAGTGTGAGCAGCTGCGGTTAACGACCTTGCTGGCAAAACTCGAACAATATTCACGTAAGTCGCAAACAGCCTTGCGACATCAATGGAGTCAGATATTTATCCGCCGAGTGTCTTTCGCCGACGGATGGACAGCGAGGCGACTTCCGCTCTCGCTTCGGGTTCGGGCATCGTTGAAACATTGGATTGCGCGGACGTCCATGACCGCTGCCACGAGTCAGAGCCATCGAGCAAACGCGTATCTTTTGAAACGCGGATTCCTCGCCGGACGAAGATGGAATGTGAGCTGGCGGATCCGGACCTGACTTGGATTGCGACCAAGAGGAGTCGGCGGGAACAGGTCGAGACCAATTCCATGATGCCAAAGGCAGCAACTTCCCAACGAACTCACGACACTCTTAAGCGGAAATCCAAATTGGATTCCGCGCTCTCCTTCCCCTTCTTCCAGCCGGTGTGGCTGCTCCTCCTCCTCGCCTTACATTGGGGCTTCGCGGTGTGGCGATTCGCATTCTTCTGCGCAGCAGTAGTTTCTCGGATCATTTCATGGTCATTCGCCCGAAGAACTTTGGTGAAGAATGCGGACAGAGCTCCACCATTGATCTCGATTCCGACGGGACTTCCAAAGTACCCCACACACCTCTCAGCGATACTCCGACCCTCGTCGGAATCGAACTCCCTCGCACTGTCAGTGCTCATGCTGACAAAATGCGGCCTGGAGTGCCGCTCCTCGCATCTCTCCGTTTACACCAATGCCATGCCTTGGTTTGGTGAAACACTCGAAGAGATCGTCGGGCAGACCTCTTATCTCGTCGCCGAGCGCGAAGCTCGCCTTGTGGGAGATCTTGGGTACAGCTGGATCGAAATTTTCGTCGGTCTCGGTGGGATCCGAGTAGCAACCCTGGGCGCCTCTGCTTCACCCCGGGATTTTCCAGCAGAAGTCACCAGGCGAACTCTCAAAATCCACCTCCTCTCCTACGAAAACGACTCTCTCCCTTATGTCGCGCGCACCGCTACAGAACTCCTTCACCAGAATGTCACTCATCATGCCGTCCAAGTACCACGTCCCTCGAACCAAGTCACATGGTCCACGCTCGCCGTAAATCTCAACCCTTCCTCCATTCCGGACCCATGTGCAGTTCTTATTTATCCGGAACTTTCCTCCTCCTCGGTCAACTCAACATCCTCCGCACATTCTTCGTCGGCGCTGCAGCTCTCGCCCCAGTTCCTTCGACCTCCTGCACCTCCACCGCCATCGTCCCTGATCCTCTCTGGCTACCCACCATACCTCCTCCGTACAACGCAGACGTACGCCATCGCTCCCGCTGGCTGCGTCGCTGCACGTTTGTTTGGAAGTAGTGAAGAGGTGTCGGCGGAAGGAGTATCCGCTTGGACGGTTGCGGAAGCTCTTGAACTTTTCGGTGGAAGCAAGCAACGGTTCGGGAAGTAGTATACCCCCCAGGGCGCGGTGGCGCGGTGGCGGCGACAATCAATGCGGGAATCGTGTTGAATATTTGGTTTCGGACGTTGGAGAGATTCGCTTTTTGCTGTTGGACTTTTGCACATCTAGAGTGGGTTAGGCATGATATGAGTACATGTATTTTTGTTGAGCAGCGTGGCTCGGAGAAATCGATGTGATCCCGACCGTGATTCGTGCACGACGTTGACTCTGGAACTTGTCCATCTTGCGATGTACTGGATGATGGAGGCTTTACAACGCGGCGTTTCACGTCAATGAGGCGCTTTCCCGAGGGTATACTCGGATCCCGCATGTCAAAATCTGCCGGGTTTCGTGGCAGTAATTATTGTGAGCTCATGAAATTACGAAACCAGTAAGGGTACATTGTTTTGAACGTAATGGTATGAAAACAATGCCTACGTGATGTCCGTATATTCGCTGCACTTGTATGGTCTGATTTGCCACACTCGATTTGAAAAGGGTCACGTTACTCACACTAACGATGTCACACTAACGATGAAAGGCGTATCACTTAGGTAACCTAATTCGATTCTTGAACGCGTATACATAGGAAACTATCGAAGGCGTCCCAGCTGACATTGTCCAGGCGAACGTTTTTCAACATTATAGGTCAAATGGCGCCGTTGTTCACCTTCACGGGGTGGGTTATCAGGTTCGTTGACGTTTCTTGCACCAATGAAAATAATTGTATTTGCATCCCACTAGGCAGGAAGGAGCTACAACTATCAACCATACCCCGCGGAGCTCTCCCACCAGATGGGCAGTGTCGATGTGATCATCCAAGCGGATCCACTTCCTGGTCGTCACGCTGAAGGGCCCAGTATCTAGGTTGAGGGGATGGTAAAATTTGAAGGATTAGAGCACTTCCAAGCAACCAGAACCCACTCGTCCAACTCATTCCTCTCCACCGTCCTAGCCCCACTGTCCACGCGCGCCTTCTTGAATATCAAGGAGGTGAACGCAGTGCTGGGTGCGGCCCTCTTGAGCAGCGTATTCCCACTGGACTGGGTGTCCATTCAGCCGTCCCCAACTGATAATGTTATGAGTGAGTGAGTCAAAATTCGCTCACTCACTCACTTGAAACTTGCGAGTGCGAGTACTAGTTGACAAAGGTGTGAGCGAGCCGAGTTGCAAGCTGAATATATAGTTGATTGAGCGAGTTGCGAGTTGTATATTTTATGAGTGAGCAAGTAATGAGTTTACAATATATAACTCATGAGTTAACTTGCTCAACTCGCTTGGAACCCAAAACTTCCCAAGTCAGGAATGAGAACATCCGTCACCAATGTTGATAGTGAATGGACCGCTGTGAAACAATATGCTGCAGCCAAGCGGGAGTTGTCATGGGTGTTCCGGGATGGCCATTTTGAGAACCAGGAAAATGGATCACAAAAGAGGGCCATCTGCCTCCATGTGGGACAGAATGGCTGCAAAGGAGTGACGTAAGCTCTTTCACTGCTTTTTATTTTGTTACTATCATGTTTGTTATGTTTTCACTAGGTATGATATGACAAACCAATTGTTGACTTCGACTCTCATTTCGCACACCATCTGATCTCATGCCAATTCAATCAAGGATCCCAAGACTGGTAAGAAGCTGGATGAGAAGAAAAGAATGGGCCCAAGTCAGATGACCCTAGTGGACATGCAAACTGCACCAAAGCGGAAACGTGTGGCAATTCTGGTGAATGACACTTGAGGCAGATGACTTTTCTGTGACTCAAAATTGCTCAAAATTGCTCACAGGTATTCAAGGAAGATGCCTATCAGGCAGCTGTGCTTGATTGGGTCGTAGCCTCTGACCAGCCTCTCTCTGAGCCATCAAACTGGTGGTTTTTGCAGATGATGGTGGTAGCCTGCCCTGAAGTGCCCTGGATTTGAGGGGATATTTTAGACAAAATGGAGTGACTGGACGGAATCCTGTACAAGCTGTTGGAGGTTTGAAGTTGTTGATCAAACCATTTCTGACCCCCTATTCAGGAGGACTGCATGCGAATTGCATGCAAAATGGATGTCTGGACTATGCGGGACCAGCTACACAGCTTTGCTGCTGTCACAGGACACTGGGGGGGACGAGATTGGACTATGAGGAAGGTCCTACTGGACTTCATTCATGTGAAGGGTCAACATTCTGGGGACAACGTTGCATCAATTATATTGGGAGCTCTGAGGAAGAGGGGTCTCACTAGTAAGGTGAGTTCTATTTTATTTTTGAGTTTTGGAGCTGTTCTTTTACCCAGACTTTCTTGTTTTGGGAAACCCATTGATTGAACAAAGCTCCTATTGTTCACAACAGACAATGATGTACTTTCATGGCTGCACCAGATGTCCCTCAGGATTTTGATTCAGAGGATTCCTTGGTCCAGTGTTTCACCCACATCCTCCACCTCACTGTCCACGCTGGTCTGGCCACGCTTCACCTTCCATAATTCAAGGGGGAAGATGTGACCAGTGGGAGTGGTGGACCAGTGGAAAAGGTGAGTTCAAGTTTTGTACGATTTTGTGTGGCTGACTATTGCTTTAACCCATGAATGGCAAGCTGTACAAGCTTATTTTCAAGGTTTGTAAGTATCCACAGACTTGCGAGCTATATGCCTCACAGTTTTTCAACCCCTCTAAGGCTTGGGAGCTGGTTGCTCCCTTTGGTACCTGGTGGAAGTTGGACTTCAATGCCATTACCCAAGCCATGCAGGACAGGAAGGAGGTCAAGAAGCTTCTGGCATCCAACAGGTGTCACCATAGCCTCAGGTGACATCCATTGACATGGTATATATAGTGTGAGGTGTTAAGTGCTGTGCCACTACTGTGGTCATGTAATTAGATGAGTGCACCTGCAGGGCGTGCCCCAAGTTTGGTGTCACGTCCCTGCAGGTGAGTTCTGTGTGTGCTACAACATATTATGGATGTTTGATCATATATATGCACGTTCCTGCAGTTTACAGGCTCGTGCAGCTCACCTAGGTTGTGTAGCAACAGGAGTCTTTGAGAACTGAAGCTATCAGAGGATGAGTGGAACTACTTGGAGAAGGTCAGGAAACTGCTTGAGGTGAGTGTGGAAATGTTTTTCAATTGTTTATGTTCATTGATTCCAGCAACCAGCCTATGGCTGAAGCTCTGTCGGTTGTTGAGGGTGCAGTGTACCCAGCCCTTGTAATGGTGGTCCCGCTCTTCAACATCATCATGGACAGGCTCAAGGACAAGGTTTTGGACTTGGAGCCACTTCTTGTGGCAGTTTGGGCAAGCATTGTGGATGTACTGTGGAAATATTATGTGAAGACAGACAATTCAAAGCTTTATTGGATTGCACTAGGTGAGTTTCCCCCAAGGGGATTCAACTTTCTCATCTGAAACACTAATCAGTGTGGAAGTTCTACACCCTGCCTATAAGCTGTTGTGGATGCAGGAACAACAGTGGGAGTCTGCATATGTCCGACAGGCGGACGGTGTATCAGGCAGGATACTCCAATGCTGGGTCAGACATGGGACGGGGACGGTGCAAATGAATGTCTCAGGACCTCCTCTTGTCAAACCTTTTTGACAATGACGAGATGGTGGGAGAACTGGACCAGTATCTTGGCAAGGCATGTAGGCCAAGGAAGACGGACCTGCTGGAATATTGGAAAGGGAGGAGTGACCTCCCTGGACTCCAGTGGATGGCACGGGACTACCTCGGAATTCCAGCAACAAGTGCAGAGGCAGAAAGGATCTTCTCAGCAGGTAGGAATGTCATTGGTGATAAGAGGGCGCGTTTAGGTGTGGGGATGATTAGAAGCTTAATGTTATTAAAGAAGTGGAAACAAGAGTTTCCTGTAATAATGGTGAGAAAATGATGAATAAAAGCAATTTTTATTATCTGTTGGTTTGAAATTGTACAAAATATTTTGCAATTGGGTGAATTGAATGTTTGGGCTATGCATAAACTAATTTTAACACTGGGCAAGGTAACTTGCAAGTTGCAAGCTGCCATTCCCCTGGAGTGGGCAAGTAGCAAGTTGCCTCTGTTGATGAGCAAGCCAAGTTGCAAGTTTGGCACCTGACTTGTGGGGGAGTAGTGAGTAACTCACTCACTCATATCATGGACTACTTGGTATGCAGACATTTCATGAATCCCATCTGGTTGGAAAAGTTTGACTGGTCACCTATCTTTTGAGTGGCTCCATTTTGTCAGGAATGTCCCAGCAAGTCATGTCAGCAGAAATTTGGGGCGCTTCAGGGCAAGCTACTGCCAGCATCTTCAAAATCCACCATTTTGACAGTTCAGAGAGAGGCTGGTCAGAGGCTATGATCCAATTGAGCACAGCCGCCTGATAGGCCTCTTTGTTGAATACCTGTGAACAATTTTGAGTCATGGTCAAGTCTTGAGTGTCACTCACTGGAATTGTCACACTGACATCCACTAACGTGGAGTATATAGTGTAGTATGAGTGTTGGGTATTAGCTACTGTGCCACTACTGTGGCCGCGGGTTTAGATGTGCACACCTGCAGGACGTGCCCTAAGTTTGGCATCACGTTCCTGCAGGTGAGTTCCATGCACATTATGACTTGTTATGTATATTTGATCACACATACACGTTCCTGCAGTTTACAGGCTCGTGCAGCTCACCTAGGTTGTGTAGCAGGAATGGCTTCACGTTTCTGCTTTACAGTTAGTATGTCTGCAAGAGTCATCTGACTTGGTCCTGTTTGTCCAAGTGTCACAATCCTTGATGGAATCTGCGTGAAATTGGATGGTGTGCAAAAGGAGAGTCAAAGTTGACAATTGATTTGTCATATTGTACCTAGTGAGAACGTTACAACAATGCTAGTGAAAAAGTAAAAAGCAAGAAAAGAACTTACATCACTCCTTTGCAGCCATTCTGTCCCGCTTGGAGGCAGATGGCCCTCTTCCATGATCCATTCTCCTGTTTCTCAAAATGGCCATCCCAGAATACCCAAGATGACTCCCGCTTGGCTGCAGCATATTGTTTGACAGTGGTCCATTTGCTATCAACGTTGGTGACAGATGTTCTCATTCCTGACTTGGGAAGTTTTGGGTTCCAAGCGAGTTGAGCAAGTTAACTCATGAGTTATATATTATAAACTCATTACTTGCTCACTCATAAAATACATAAATCACACCTTGCTCACTCAGCTACATATGCAACTTGAAACTTGGCTTGCTCACACAATTGTCAACTTGTACTTGCACTTGCAAGTTGTGAGTGAGTGAGCGAGTTTAGACTCACTCAGTCATATCATTGCAAGTAGTCCCCTTCATGAATGAGTTCACTTGCCCCTTGATCACCAACGTGTCCTGTCATGGTTGTACCACCGGCGTGTGTCACTGCAACATGGTGACCAGCAAAATTTTGCATTTTGTGGTGTTCCAAAGTTGCGGGCGACTCAGAGCTGTGAACTCCGTGCTGCAAAGCCAAGCAGTGTTGATCACTGATCAGGAGGCAAAGGCGAGGCAACAAAATACCACGAAACTTTTATTCCAGCAACGGAGGCACAATTTATTGGAACTTTGAACCCCTTTTTATTCGAAATTTGATACCTGGAATAAATTTCGAATAAATTTTAAATAAAAATTGGAATAAAAACATGAATAAACTTGCTGTTTTCAGGTGGCGGAAAAGCAACAGCATAGACGTTTGACGGACTATCGAGATTAAGCTCAGATGAAGGTTGGGCTAAACTCGATGGCCCTTTTTGACAAGGCCGTTTCCTTGCGATTTGCTCATGCCACAATCGCTTGACGTGTCACAATACTGCCAGGCGCCGCAGTTATCAAAACTTTGACCGCTTCCCATTGGTTGGAGTCAGCCCCGCGGCGGGCTATAATTATCACCATTGATGCCTCCCATGCCCACATAGTAGTGCCGGCATCCTTTTACAGGTAACATAATTTGGGTTTTTGGTTGTACCTTTTTCCACCGCCAGGGAGGGGTAAAAACAGGGAAACCCTTGGGCATTTAAGCCACACGCATCGCGCATCCAAGTTTCTCCATGCGCTCAGCCATGAAAACGAATCACTTAATTGCACTGCTTCTTGTCGGTCTCGTGGTTTGACAGGTTTTCGCCATTCCTCATGGTAGGTCTTTCCCTTCTCCGTCCACGTACCACACCATAATGGGGTCATAGGTGGTACGTCCCCATTTCCCCCCCTCCTTTTTTCGAGCCCCGCGGTTTACCTCACCATGTGTCTTGATTGTCATGTACGTACAGGCAGCTTTATAGTCTGCGGCACCAGCTGTCAACGAGGAAATGGCCTGGCGGAGACAAGCGGTACACAGCTATGCAGTGGCTTGGAGTGCGCAAGGACTGTTACTTAACGCCGGTGCAGGGCTTTATTCGTACAAGAAGGCGTGAAGTGCTCGGGGGAAACTGAAAGAGAGTGTTGTACGACCGTGATATTTGTCACCTTGCGACACCGTGTTCAATAAACAATAAGTTTTCGTATCTCGACGCACAAGCCAGAGTGTCATACTCAAAGCGTTTAATGTAGGACGCGGCGGCAAAAGCATTATGTAAGGTACCCCAAACTGACAATCCCGAACTGTATAAATGCAGTACAATAAGAGTAATGCCGAGGGTTTCCTGATACGCGCTTCAAAGGGAGGACGCATAGCTCAACGCTGAAGGATTTACATGCGTTACAAGTTCGCCGCAGCTTGATTCGATCCAACAAAGTCCAAGGAGGAGGATTGACGGTCTCTGCATCGAACTGCTTCTGCGCGCAGGCAGCACGGTGGGCGTCCAGAAAGGCGGACAGAGAGAATGTCGTGGTGAATTGACAAGCGCGAAGAGCGATTGAGATTGCGTGGAATGGAGCTCAAAGTTCATGTTGAGACTGAGCAAAAAATCACACGCGAAGCTAATTCTTGCAACCCCACGCGGACCGTCTTCACAAGTTGATTTCTTTCCGCAGTATGAATCTGATTTCCACGAGTGTTTCACAAAGGAAATTTTTCTGTGACAGATACAGTATACACCGTCCGTAGCAACCCACTTCCACATTCCGCCGCCAAGCTCCGGACACTGGTTGTGTTTCCCTTCTTCCCTCACATAACAAAAACAAGTACCGTACGTCTCCCGTCCTTCTATGTCAAACCTGTCATATGTTGTTGGAACCCTCCACTCGTCCAGCGCGGCGTAGGGGACGTTTAGAATCCGTAAGCCTCCGTGGAAAGGACGACGTGGATGCGTTTGGGACCCCATGGGTTGGAACCGGAGAGGACGACTGGTTGGTGGGTTAGGTGGTCCGCGACGAAATTGGAGAGGATGGAAAGAGATTTGTGTCAACACACTGCACCGCAGAAATCTCCCCAACAGAGGGTTTGCACCCTCACACCCCGAATAGAAGAACCCACCAATGTTGTTCGCAACCGATCTCTCAACGCCATACACCAAATGGGCTCTCAAGCTCTCCACCTTTACCGCAAAGTCCTCAACCCTCTTATGCGCCTCCTCGATACCCCCAGCGACGATCTTGTTGGACCCGGCAAAGAAGACGACGTTGGAGGAGGCGATGAGGCCCGCGGTCTTGGTGCCTGTGAGGTCGGCGGTGATGAGGGAGCCGGAGGAGGAGATGGCGTTGGGGGAGGCGAAGAAGTAGTCGGCGGACTGGGTAGGCGGGGGGCGGGGGGNGGGGGCAGAGTTGAGGGCCGGGGTGGTAGGGTGAAGTACGAGTATGAGTGGGGAACGCAGCACGACGAAGAAGCTCGGGAAGAGAGACTCACGTAACCCTCCTGGCGGAGCTTTGCGGCCTTGGCCTGGTCCTGCTCGGCGAGGAGAAGGGCGTGGAAGTTCTTGTACTTGTCNGTGGACTGCAGTTATGCGAGAACGGGGTAGATGGGATATGAGTCGATGTGGACGTTGAACACCAAAGACAAGGATACATCGCTCCCGCTCCGCATTCCTTTCGCCTCCGGTAGTTGATACGCTCCGTGCGCGATAATTCGCCTCCGTCCGCCCATCACTCGCGCTTCGCCCTCGGCACACCACTCGGTCCTGTGTGCTTCGCACTCGCAATCCAGACTTCGTCAGAAAGACGACGACGTACCTTGAGGAAGTCAATGAACCCGACCTCGATAAGACCAGTGCTGGATCCGTTAGCTGTCGAGAATGGAGAACGGCGAAGTAGTCAGCCACTTGATCCTCCTCGATACCCCTTCCTCCACCGACCGCCCACAACCAAAGCATGAACTTACACACACTAGCCCCCTCAGGTGCCAGTCCCTTGAGCACCTCGAGTGCCTCCTCCTTGGTGGCGACCTGGTGGACGATGAATCCGGCCTTGGTGAGCCCCTCGACGGCCTCGGCGTAGAGTTCGCCAGAGGCGGGTGCGTTGTACTTGGCGAAGTCGGCTGGATTGTGAGTGGGGCGAGAGGTGAAGAGAGATGAAGAGAGGTGGATGTTACCGCGGTATATCATGTGATGGCAAGGTGAAGAGAGGTGAAGAGAGTAAGAGGGGTGAATGTTAATACGGTTTCATCATGTGATGGCAAGGCGAGGTAAAAACATACCGTCGGCGATGAGAGGGTGGTCCTTGTACTCCTTCTGGAACTCGGCGGCAGAGACCGGGATCTTCTTTTCGGGAGCTGGGGCGGCTTCCTCCTTCGCCTCCTCCTTCTTCTCTTCCTTGACTTCTTCCTTCACTTCCTCTTTTGCCGCCTCAGTCACTGGAGCGGTCTCTGCCGCGGGAGCCTCGACAGCTTTCCCGGGTTCGGTGACAGCAGGTGTCTCTGCCTCCTTGGCTGGTTCAGCAGCAGGCGTGGCGGGGGCCTCCGCGACAGGGGCGGCGGCGACCTCGACCTCCTTGGTAGCAGCAGCATCCGCTGATGATGGTTCACCCGCGGGTTCAGCGGTCGCTGGTTTGTCCTCCTTCACTGCGGCAAGAGGGGACGAGGCAGCTGGAGTGGATTTTTTGTCACTGCGGCGAAGACACACAATGGGGAGAGTGGCGGGGAAATGGAATGGTCAGTGGGGACGAGCGGGAGTGTGATGGCAGAGAGAGTACGCACAGGTTGAACTTCTGTGACAGACGCCTGAAGAAGTTTTTGATTGGAGTCTGCTCGGACATGGCGGAGAGTCAGAAGAGAGAGGAGAGAAGAGAGTGACGATGGAGTGCGATTGCAGGTGCCTGGATGCAGTGAGCAGAGTGCAGTCAAGCCTGGGCGGGGTGTGCGTGTCGATGGCGGATGCAGATGGAAAATGGTGGCGTCGTTTGGTAAGATCCCTCACAGAGAACCCTGTCGCGTATTCTACTTCTGCCGCGCATCAGTCAGATTTTTGTTGGTACCAGGTACGCGAGGTTTGATTATCACGCAATATTATTTTGGAGTTAACGTTTCGTTCGTGATGGCGAGAACTGAACCTGGTTCTCGCTGAAGACATATTAACCTACTAAGTTGACGGTCTCACTGGGCATTGTTGACCACGCGTCATTATTTCAACTGCCAACTTTGCACAATTTAACCGCGGAAGCCGTTTTTCATTATACTGGACACATGTCACAATTTCTTGTGTTGCGCATTTTCTTTTCGCAGCCCCACTTGTTTGGCAACTGCAACAATGTTGTTACAGTTTCTCTCCACGCAATCACTTTGAAGTGTCAATTGATACCATTGCGTGACATTTGTGACGTTGCAGGGAACAATCCACTGTGTGACCTGCATACCATGGTGTTCTGCTGTTATGACATATCACCACTTTAATTGCTTCATTTGCTCAAAGGCATTTTTTTTGTTGGTTCTGTAATTTATTTTGAAGTGCCTGGATGCTTGCTTGTCAACAATGTCCATGGTTGTTTTTGTAGTGCAAGATCTCCATTGTGATGTGGATTGCAATGCTTTGCTGCAAAAAAGCACACTGCCGCAGTGTGCCATCAAGGCTGAACCTTCCTTCAAACTACTTGCTATGCTTCAAGACCTTTTGATATTGATCTGTTGGACGTTGTCTTGCATTACTGTAATGAACGGTTCACACAAATGCTAACTCAGTGTTGGGAGCTGCTGCACATAGGGTTCACCCTTTCTTTTTCCAGCATTTCATATATTGAAGGCTTTGGGGGTTGAAAATTAGAGAGTACAATGTGGAATGTTGAGTGTGGGGTCAGCTGAGACATTCAGCAAGCTAGTGAAAATCCCTTGCACCTGCCACATTTCTTGTGCATAAGCCTCACCTCACAGTTGTCTCCCGCACCGACACGCACGCGAACATGCCTCGTGAGTCTCACCCCCATCCATACTTAGTATTATCTCTTCGCTCCTCCCTCTCCCGTTCCGACCTCGACGTGGCGTGTCGCGCTGTCCTCCTCGCTTCCCAATCGAGCGCTAACCCGACCCACCGTCCCCTCTGTAGCATACAATCGCCGCCTGTCGCTCATTGGCCCGAACTGCTCCATGTGCTGGTGGGTGAACGTCTCGTATGTGGGGCGACGTGAGCTGACCAGCTTTGTGTCATACTTTGCGGAACGACAGCACCATCACGAGCTTCTTCGGAATATGGTTCCTGGTGAGTTCTCGGCATAGTCACTGGCGAGGCTGGAAGCTCCATGTGATAGACCGGTGCGGACAGTTGGAGTTGGTGTTCGAAGGAGCAACACTTAACTCTCCAAGCTCGCTGTTGAGACTTCTCTTCGACCTACACGACTCCTGCCCACTTGCTCTTACTCTCCATCATCTGCCCCCTCACTCACCGCCCCGTTTCGCTTCCCCTCTCTTCCCCTCCTTCTCCTCCTTCTCCTCGCACCGACCAGCTCATCCTGGGCGGCCTCTGGTCCGCCGGCTCCGAGATGCTCCTCCTGACCACGGGCACCGACGTCAATTATAAGAACATCGGGATGTCGTGCTACATCGGCGCTGGGATTTACGTGTTCTTTTTACTCTGCTGCTCTTGCCAGGTGGGTTGGTATCCTGGAGGGGCGGGGGGGATGTTCTGGTCGAGGGCAGCTGGAGTGCGCCTAGGCACTCAAGAGGATTTGGGAATCGAAAAGGGACGGCGAAGTGGTGAATGGGACGCGAAGGGTTGGCGGAGCTTTGGAGCGCACGTCTAGGTAATGGAAGCGAACACCATTTTGTGACGGAACTCGGGCGCTGTGGACATGGCTGTCCAGCACGACGACGACCATCAACGCAGATCTCTTTCTTGCATCTACTGTGGGCCTCGCGGGGTCTCTCTTGCCCCATACATCCGATAGAGCGGACACGAACATAGGAGTCGAATGCCCAGGCCATGGTCGTCCAGTTGAGGAGAACCAACATCTTTTGTGACCAAACGTAGACGCTCACACTGACGCATGATATTACGTGCGATTCTACGTGAATGGTCGAGGCATGCTGCTTTCCGTCTTCGGGACTCCTTGCCCTCGCTCATCTGTGCCGCGAGGCATCAACCGGATGGGACACAAAATCGGGAACTTTTTTTGGTCCAGACTCTTCAAGTGCTTTTTTTGACGGGACGGGACGCGGCACTCACTGCTCCTCTGAACCAAGGGCGCAGGCTTTTCATTTATCTCCTTGGTGCATGATGGTTCCCCACGCTTCTGTCATAAATCGCTGGGGATGTGGTACCTCTGCTGCATTGCCCGGATTTCGCTTTGTTTTTTCCGACACGGACGTGGTGCTCTTGGCGAGTGGCGCACGGCGTGAACTGTCGAGTAGCGCTATCAGACGATCTGTCTGTGCACCGAGATCGTGACGTGGAGCCTGTGAGCCCTCTGAGTACCTCTGACGCTTTGGGACCACACTTTTTGCGACCGATATAAAGTGCTGCATCCCCGCTCCATTTTTCAATCTCAACAGATGCTAGCGGTGTTGCTCATGAGGTGCTCCAAAAGGCACACGTGTTTGCCGCCGAGAATCTTGAGTTCTTGTCGACGACCGTCCCTGAGTTTTATACTCTGTTTTTCTTTATGAAACGTTCGCACTGGGTTACGAAACTCTCTTTGGCAATCTGGCCCCGTCTTGTGACTGCTTCCTGGACAATACTTTTGTCGATGCGTCCAATGAGTGCTTATGGTGGATTTTCACGACATAGCTGCTTCGGGGTCTGTCGAATGGGCTTTCTTTCTGAGTATCAGGGGTGTCAAATAAGTGATTGTGGCAACCGTTGGCGGGTTCCGACTTGTTACTGGAGCACGTTTTCTTCGTCGAGGAGACGAGTGGAGGATGCGTTCGCGTTCATTGCTTCAATTTAACCTATGTCCTTCTCCCTCTCCCTGTCCTTTTCCCAACTCCCACGCGATTCCTTTGCCCGGCCAATCTCATTAACAACCGGCATGCGTCGTACCGCAACATCTTTTGCTCTTACACCCCACATCCAGTACTGGTACCGCTCCAAGATCGTCGCTCAGGAGGAGGAACTGGCCACGGCTGCCGAGGCGTCGAGCTTGTGATTGGAAAGGGGCGCGAAGTGGTGGCTGGTCTCAGCCGGGAAGTTTGGAGTAGTATTTTCAGTGTGTATTACATGAATCAGATCCACAAAGTTCGGTCATAGCCTTCTGGCGGTTAGGGCTCTCGCTAGCGTGGAGGGATAGCTCGCTCCTTACGCCTGTGGTTTGAATTACACCAGCGAGCGCAGATTTAGCATGTGCGAGGACCAAGCTGAGTATGAACGGCATGATTTGATTCGCACCGGTTGGAAGTTAATTCGCGCAGGCTTGTTGCTATTCTGAATTTAATAGTAAAGCATTCTTTGGAGATATAAAGAGCCACCGGGTTCAATCGTCTAGACAGATTAGAGATAAAAATGAAGCTGACCCCCTCTTCACGCGCTTGATTGATGTCTCCCAGCCCTTGTGTCGAATCACCTTGCGAAATATGTGCGGCGTTGAGTGAAAACAGGGACGTGAAGTCGTCATTTCAACCCCCGGGGTATCTACATCCTTTTGCGACACGCGCGCCTTGTGACTGTGGATTCTTCACAGTGTGTCGATCACAGACTGATAACGCCAAGACAATGTCTCGGTTTCACGTGAAGCACTGTACTTCTTCTTGCAACACGTCAGGTGCGTGATGCAAATAGGTACATAGCAGTAGTCCTCTTGTGAGACTGCAAGGCCTTACTTCTATTTGCGACCGATGCGTCTAGGTGCCCCTTTTAGCTGGTCGACGGCTCGACAGATTTCAGTGGGGCTTCTCATCAACTACCAGGTTTCATTGACGAGCATACAGGCAGGGCCCATGGAGAGAAACAAGCGTCTTGCCGATAGTGGTAAATGAATTTTTACTTTTGCGGCTTGCATGTGCTTCTCTGAATGAGAAGTAATGTCATCATGTTCTCGCCGAAGGCTGATCCTTTGAAGTTGACTTCAAAACCTATTTCAGAATTAATGGAATCAGTCACCTGCAGACGTAACAAGAGTTCAAGTAAGATCTTATGTATGAGTCAATGTAACAAGCCAAAATAAAATTTACGAGAATGAGGCTTCTACAAGTGGAATGCTTAACAGCACGTAAATGAAGTGGAAATATTTCTTTGTTGCGGTGGTGGTCCATATGGGCACACTTCATCAGGTAAGTAGTAATGGAGTACCCGCTTTTAAGGATAATGCGTTGCTATAGATCGCATCAGAAGGCCGATGCGGTATTCTTTGTCATGTGCTCTATCTTCTTTCTTGGCTTGCGTTCATTAAGGGGACCATCTTCATCCCCCGGGTTCAAATATTGAAGACGGACAGCTGTCACTGCTGTCATTTTGACAGCTTTCCCAGCCTTTTTCCAGTTCACGTTATCCGCAATTATGCGGAAGGAATGTGGTCCATGTTTTTGTACAAGAGCTTTGAATCGTGCCAAATTGCCTTTTGAAGTTCTTCTAAAGTTCTCCAGGTCTCGCTGTATCACTGCGTGACACACATTGCATTTAAAAATGTGTACACCTATCGTAACGTGCATAAAACAGGGACTTAGTGACACACAAAGATATTGGCAATTTGCAGCAATCACGTACCTGTTTGTTGACACCAACCAACGGAGCAAGGTAGAGACCTATTATAGTCGCCAAATAATTGCACCGCTCGCTGAAAAAATTCATTGGGTGGGATATTAATCACAAACTTCTGGAACCGCTTGACACTACTGTCCTCTTGTACATGGTCATCACGATAATCAGTTTGCCTGCGTGTATACCGGGGTGTCAAGATATCCACGACGGACCTCGTCACCGGTGCATGCTGCTGAATATCCTCAATGTACTTTGATACTCTGATGTCATCGACAACTTCCGGTTACATTTTCCCAACGTTCAACGGCCCATTATTCTTCACCCAAAACGACGTCTACTCCTTGGCAATAGTGTCAGATAGAATTTGAATAGTGGGATCTTCGGCACGTCGTCCAAACCCAAATTGCCCAGGTTTGCGCGCAAAAAGTTGAAAGGTCCGAGCGCCTTCCTATTATCTTCATATGCGATGTGAATTGAAAGCACGGGCTCAATATTACAGCCGTATGATACGGCGCCTCGTCAATCAGGATCTGTTGCAAGCGGACACCGTCTACTCTGGATCTTTCGTTGAGAACATGATGAACAAATCCCTCTAGATTTTCTTTGACGATGGCGAGTGCTTCAATCTTTGCTTCGTGAGGGTCCGCCGGTTCATTATGTCGGCGTTTGAGAACATTGGCCGGACGATTAACAAACCAGTCGTCCTCCAGGTCATGTGAACGCATACATTCAATTCCTAACGTGCAAATTGTCTGTTTGCACGAAATGGTGTCTCGCGGGGACCCAACGGGCGACGTACCGGCCTCGAGGGCAGTGGTGTTACCGGTGTCGATGGGACAAAGACGTTTTCATTGATTGGAGAAGGTCCAGCGACCTTCTTCGGACGCCCTCGTGGGCTAACCGGAGCTGGTGATTTGAGGGCAACAGCCGAAGGGCCGATGTCTTGGAAAAAACTGTCGGTGCCTGTGTTGAAACGTCAAACAGACAGCGGAGACTCTTCACCACCACCCGAGGGCTCATTTCCAGGCGTGCTTGACATAAGCGGAACCCAAAATGATAGCCAATACCGAAAAAGATCACAATGGCGTCGATACCGCTGAGAGACAAAGGTCCAACTTCGACTCGGCGATTGGCCCCCGAAGATAGACTCAAACGAAAGATGTGACTATCTCCATGAATTTTTGATTGGGGAACGGGGTTATCCAACGGGCGGTTGGTGCGGTATGAATTTTTTAGTTTTGGACCACCCAACAAAAAAAAAAGGTATTGAAGGTCAGGACAGCGCTGCCATTCTAGCCTATGTCAAAGATTGACAACCCAGTGCAATGCCTCGAGGAATCACTCCGTTTGCCCGCCCGCACAATGTCAGGGGCTCGGTCTCGGCACTGACAAGCTCGCTAAGTCACGTGACCCCCACCCCGCACTTCGAACTCTCCCCACACGGCTCACAACACACTCAGCCCAACCTCCTAGCGACGGAACGGACCGTATCGCGGAACTGAACGGACCGTTGGCCCCGGACTTTGATAAGGATTAGGATCGGGGTGTATTTTAGTGTGACCTGTATCGTAGTGACCAAGAGAATACGACTAGACTTCCCCCGGTGAAACTCTGATCCATTTCCCCATCTCCCCGACCACGTCTCGCTTCTAGTCTCTCGCGTGGTCTCTTCTGGCCCTCGGATCTCTCCCGCGACTCCACCTCCATCGCCGATCGACCCCACTTACCACACTCCAACCCCTGTGAGGATCGGATGGTTCCCCATCACCACCAGCACCGTGCAGCGCCCTCGATCGTAGGACCAAGAACCAGCCCCTCACACAATGCTACAAGAACTGGCGAGCACCCCACAGTGGTAATAAAAACATTAAACTGAATCTCTGGCTGCATCATGTCGACAGACCGCACCAACCTACGCGCAGAATCTCGCTCCAATTGGTGTGTGAAAGACCAAGAATTCATTGAATTGAATTGTGAGCGGTAAGGCATCCAGCGACACCTTCGAAAGACGTTCTTCAATCCTTATCTCAGGAGATCAAATGACTTGCACAAGAATACGTTCTGCTAAAGAAGCACGTTTTGACGAATCAAATGAACTGCACAGACTTGTTCACCTTTGGCCAATCTCTGATGACTGGCACTTCAAATTCAAATTTTCTTTTTTTGGCCACCGTTGCAGGGTGCTCGTTAAGAAAGAGACCCTGTGCCGAACACCACCTGGTTTACGATTGTTGATGCCTGCAGCTCTTCCGACGACAAAGTCTCATCATCAAGGTGGTTGGGCGAGGAGTGTCTGAACAAGTGAACCTACGATGAAGTCAGCAAGGCGCTTCTATTTAATTTTGTGTGACGGTCGCGAGGTGCTCGGCTGGTCACCTTGTCTGTGGCAATCATCGTTATCCTGGTTGCACGGTGTTGTCGAACATTGTGGCGTGGACTGTAACTTGTCGGCTCGTTATCTCCCTCGTTTTATTAAGTACTTTCCAAACTTCAACAGAAGCGTTGTATCCAAGTGATGTAGTGTTGGTCATTAGAATCCATTGGGCAATCGGACACCTTCGAAGCTATGTTTATTGGATATATCTTTTGTCGATGCTCCACTTGAGTGTTCACTCCGGAAGAACGGTGGCAAAGCTGCTCAGATATATGTCGAAAAGGACTCGCCGGCGCAATGTGTCGCCATCTTAGCAGTCAAGTGGCGAGTGAAATGCGCACTTGGCAGAATAATGCGGAGTTTTTATGCCATGGCGTCCTTTAGTGCGCCATAATCTTGGAGAGTAAGTGCTGTACTGTTTGCACCGCGGGTCAACTAATCACCCGCCACCCGCCCTGTCTCGGCACCATCTCATAATCTTATGAGATCCCGTGTCCTTTAAAGGCGACATCCGCCCGCAATCTCTCCACTCTCTCACTCCATCACTCCACCACTCACTCACTCTAACATCACCATGTCGATTCCCTTCACCGGAGCGGAGCTCGCAAAGGCACACGCCGGCAACGCCCTCATCAAAGACAGTGCGTGTTCCCTTGCTTCCACGCCTTTCCATCGCACTCCTCACACTCCCCTCGCACCCGATTCCATCCAATCCAATCCCACTCCCACTCCCCTTCCCATCTCGCATCGCACCCCATCCAGTCGACATCGCAAAGTACTCCCCCGCGGCCTCCGACGCGCTCTTCCAAAAGGCCGTCGACGGGCTCACAAAGGCTGGATTCGTCGTCTACCCAGTCGCCACAAAGGCGGAGGCCCTCGAGAAGCTCAAGTCCATCGCTCCTGCCGGTGCCAGTGTCTGTGAGTTGGCGCAAAACGTGTGTTTCTGCCAGCGTGTCAAACAAACCCCTAACAAACCCGCCATCCCATCCCATCGCGACCCGATTCTCAGCCAACGGATACTCCAGCTCCGCGGTCGATGTCGGATTCATTGACTTCCTCAAGGTGAGTCGAGCCGTCCGAGCGTAGCGAGGACTCCGAGGCCTAAGCGCGACAGCGCTGACCGAGGTGTTCGCCGGAGGCGAATTATCCCACGCGGAGCGTACCAGCTGCCGGAGGCGATTGAATCGTGAAGCGATTTGTCCTTGTCTCCTGGTTGTCCTTGTCTCCTGGTTACCCATGTCCGTATCGACTCACTTTCCATCCACCCACTCTCGCATTCCAGTCCACCGACAAGTACAAGAACTACCACGCCCTCCTCCTCGCCGAACAGGACCAGGCCAAGCAGGCCAAGCTCCGCCAAGAGGGATACGTGAGTTTTCTTCACGTCTCTACCTTCTTCACTTTCTGCACGTTCATCACCTTCATCACCTTCATCACCTTCATCACCTTCTTTACTTTCATCACCTTCTTCACTTTCTTCACCTTCTTCACTTTCACAACCTTCTTCACCTTCACAACCTTCACAACCTTCACAACCTTTCCCCTCACCAACCCTCGACCCTCAACCCCCTTCACCCCAATCCCAACCCTCCCACCACCACCGATAGGCCGCCGACTACTTCTTCTCCTCCCCCAACGCCATCGGCTCCGACGGCGTGTTCGTGATCGCCGACCTCACGGGGACCAAGACGGCCGGAACGGGTCCCTCCGGCAACCTGGTCCTGCTCGCCGGATCCAACAAGATTGTCGAGGGTGGGAAGGACGCCGCGCTGAAGAGGTTGTATGACTACGTGGTGCCGTTGGAGAGCTTGAGGTCCCACCTTGTGTGAGTAGTCGATGTCCAAGGGGAAAGAGGTCTAATGCCGAGGATACGAGCGGAGCGAGGTGTTGACCGGAGGCGAGTGAACCGCTGAGCGGAATATACTCAGAGCGAGGCGTGTGCCGGAGGCGAATTCTCCTGGTCACGTGCCTCGTTATCGGGGAGCGTGTATCGACCAGTAGTAGGGATTTTGTCTCGCGTGACCATACAGATACTGACTGCGTTCCACCTTCCTTCCACCCAAACCACACCGCAGCTTCGGCGTCGAGAAATCCGCCGCTAACAACGTCGGTGCGTACACACGTCCCTCGTCTCCCTTCTCTTCCTTCCATTCATAACTAACACACCGTTCCCACCTTTCTTCCTCACCCTTCCCCCTTCCCCCCATCCTCCCAATCACCCAGTCGTCGTCTCGGGCGCCAACCCCTGGGGCCCCAAACGGATCCACATCGTTCTCGTGAAGGAGTCGCTTGGGTTCTAGACTGTTTATTTTGATTATTTTGGTCATGTGACTTGTACTGGGTCAGGTGTGGAATAGGAGTGCAGTTATTTTTGAATTTCTTGGGTGGAGTGCAGCCCGTCCAAAGGGTTGACAATTCACGTCTGCACAACAGCAACCCCGTCCATGCGCACATCCGCGGCTCCAAGCGGGACCGCTAGTTCACCCCACGAAGGAAATATTTGACGTCTCTTCGGAACTATGCTTTTCGAGAGGCAGGGGTTTGGGAAAAGACCGTAGCTCTTCACGTTCCAACGGTTTTGGAGAATATTCGGGCCGCGAAGCCGCTTCACACGGCTCCTTGAATGCTGCTTTCCCATAAGAGACACTGCACTGCTCGGGTTCCCTGTCGTGTCACGGCATGTTGTTCTACTTGGAGAATGCTCTGGCCGTGAAGGCGTGTAATGCCCTCCTGCACGCTACTTTCTAACTGAATTATTGATCCTGGTGTCGCTTTCCCCGTTGTGTCGTGTCGTCGTGTTGTTCTACTTGGGAGTGTGCTTGGGCGGATTGATGTCATTCGCTTTTGGAGAATGTTCTGACCGCGAAGGCGTAAAGCGCAACTCTACATGTCACCTTCTCATCATGAGGCTTCTGCTTCGAGTTCCCATCTCGTGGTGTCATGTTCTTCAACCTGTGAAAGTGGTGTGGTCGCAGGTTTGATGTCATCGCTTTTGGAGAATGTGAAGCCGCGTCAAACGCCTCCTTGTGCGCCAATATCTCATCATACGGGAGACCTGTCTCGGTGTTTCTATCGCGTCCTGTCACGTTTTTAACCGGGGAATGGGCTGTGCGACAGAGTTGTGGCATCGCTTTCCGGGAATTTTCTGCAGGCTGAGGTGTAAAGTGCCTTCTTGCACGCCACCTTTCAGTAGAATTTCACCCTTGGTGTCGGATTCCCCGTCGAGTCGTGCCATATTGCCCTACTTCGTAGGCCGTGCGATGGATTGATGTTGTCGCTTTTGGAGAATGCTCTTGCCGTGAAGGCATCAAACGCCACTAATACGTATATCTCTTGATTTCTGGTTCGAATTTTAAGCTGAATCGGGTTCCTCAACACGTCGTGTCATGTTCCTTTTGCTCCCTTTGAAGGATGCCACGTCACGTCGTCAACTTCGGATCTAGACACAGACACGAGACTGTGCTTGCAATTCACTTGGTTCCATTATCTTGCTGATGAAGAAGTGGATTAGATTCTAGACTGTTGTATGATTATTTTCGGTCATGTGTTGAGTCATCATGGACGATAAATTTTGAAAACTTTTGTTGGGGTGTGGCTGGCCGAAGACCAAGGATGAAGCTTCCACGTCTGGGCTCTTATAAGGCCCTGTTTGGTTCAGCCAATGTATTTGTATTATAGACCGATAATGGTCAATAACATGAGCGACACTGAAATTGGCTCACATACACCAGGCCGTCCCATTTGGTACGGCGCCCCTGTGTCAATAACAAGGTCTATGTCAGTCAATGTCAGATTATAGAAATAGACGCCTGTTTGGATGGCCAATGTCGGCCACTTTCTTTTTCAGATATTGACCAATTATTGGGGGCACAGAAAAACACCTCCCGAGCAGTTTCTCCCAACTGAAATCATGTCCAACAGTGAATCCAGCTCGGATTCCACGTCAGGAACAGATAAAAAGGCCTCAAAAAGCCGGTGGAAGGGCCGGCGTGCCACATGGAACGCGGCAATGGACAGGACACTTCTGGAGGCGTATACATGGCAGAATGCCAACGGCGGGCACTCTGACAGTGGATTCAAGGAAACAGCTCTGGATGAAGTGGCAAAGGTTGTCCAGGACACCCACAAGGTCTCAGATCCACTGTACAATGCAGACTGAATGCACAACTGTTACCACCAGCTGCAGGCTGAGTGGAAGCTGGTAATGCACCTCAAAAAGCTCAGTGGATGGGGCTGGGATGACCAGGAGTGCCAATTTCTGGATGTGCCAGAGGACAAGTGGGACACTGAGATTGAGGTGAGGTATTTGACATACCTGTGGCACTATCACAAGCTTTGAAGTGCTGATTGAACTGGAAACAGGCAGCAAAAGGGAGTGGGAGTGCCGCCAAGAGAGGCAAAACCAACCCCAAGGTGCCCTGCATCAAACGCTTTTGTACATATGGCATGCCCCTCTACCACCTTGCCACTCAGGTATTCGATGGTTACACAGCAACTTGTGAGAACACTGTCACTGTGTCCAACATTGTGTGACAGACATTGGAGTGGCTGAAGGATGGGAGAAAATGGAAGTGGACAAGCATGGAGCTCAAGTTGCTGGACGTTTCAGGGGACAAGGACGATGATACAGGAGAAAGTGAGTGAATGTTATGTCATTTTGTTATAAAAGCTGTGGCGACATCTTGTTATTAACAACCTCCACAGGAACACTGGTGTCACGCCCCTTGTCTTCAGCATCAGCTGCACACTTGATGGCAACCAGCAGCTCCAGGAAGCGGCTCCAAAGTAGGTCCTTGTTGGGTGCTGCTTCAGGGATCAGAAAGCTGACAGAGATGGGCAGAGCACTGGCAAGCGTGATCAGTGATCGCCTCAGGCCACTGGTGGAACAGCTGACGCTGCTGGAGCAGGCCTTGGATCTTGTCCAGCAGGACGGACTCCTGCACGTGGACATGCTCTTTGCGGCAGAGCTCTTCCAGGACACCAATGCAGCAACAATTTTTGCCAGGCAACAAACTGCCAACTTGCAACAGGCATTTCTAGCCTGGTGAATGGGCGCAATGCTTGTTGTACCTGTGGGGGTGTGCTGGGCATGTGGGGTGGAGAGCATGCAGGGTACATGAAGACTGGGGGTGTGGGACATGGACATAGGGGGCCACCAGATACAGGGGGAGCAACATATCCTATTTCTACAAGTAGTTATACTTGGAAATATAAGTCTCCATTGATTTTATTAGTCCTTGTTGTTCAGTTGCCACACTGACCAGACCCTGATGTCATGGTCCCATGGCAGCTTGCTGGCACCCACAGTCTGATACTGATCCCACATCTTGCTTGTAATGCTGTCCTGATGCTCACTAGATCCCTTGTCTGCATTAGGTTGGGCAGGGACGTAGTCCTCACCCGCCTCCTCTTCCATCCTCCCCCTTCTCCTGGCAGCTGCCAATGCATCCTGTTGCTCATCCCATTGATGGACCAGCCAGTCCTCAGGCTTGTTGCCCTCAGTTTTTATCAAGTTGTGGAGGACAGCACAAGCTACCACAATGTTCACTTGGGTGCCCAAAGAATACATGGGAGCCTGGGTAAGAATCCTGAACCTCTTTTTGAGAATGCCAAATGCCTGTTCAACAATGTTGCATCAGGCAGCATGTCAGAGGTTGAAAAGCTTGCAGGGTGTTGCAGGCATACCAACACACATAGCAACAGCATCAAGCCAAAAACACGCTTTGAGCGGCTTACCTTTGTCCCACAAGTCCCCATTCCTGAAGATGGAAGCTTACAGACTTAAAGGGGATCAGAAATCCCAGGGTGAATCCATACCCAGCATCTGCCAGGTAAAATCTGCCATTCAGCACCTGGAAATCCTTTGCCAGTGCGTCTTTAAGTACCATCCCATCATGGGAGGAGCCCTCCCACCACGGTAGGATGTATGTAAAGAGTCCATTGAAGTCCACAGCTGCCAAAATGTTCTGGGAGAGCTTCCCCTTCCAGTCACAGAATGGTGCCTGCAATCCCACAGGAATGGATGCTGGGGCAGTGCCGTCTACAGCACCAATGCAGTTCTTGAAAAAGGGGTAATAGCAGGGGTCAAACCTGATCTTCTGATGAACAGGCTTGTCCCCAGTAGGCTGCACAATGTAGTTGGTGGCCATTGCAACCACTGCGTCAAGAACACAATGAACATAGCAATTAATAGTCTTGCTACTGTGCTGGAACCAGTTCACAAGGTCAACTGTTGCCCAGTTGCACCTGACAACAAACAAGGAAATCAGGACCTGCTGTTCCACTGATATATCCTTGGTGTTAACAAGTGGCCTGTGGGGTTCCTGAAGGCGTTCCACCAGGCAGTGGAACGTTGAGAGCTCTATCCGCAACAGGCGGCGCGCCCAACCCTTGTTGCCACCCAAAACCTCCTAAGTGTAGTCTTGTCCTTGCAGAGAGGAGTCCAGTATGTGAATTGATGCTGAAAGAGACCGTCTGAGTGAGTTCCCAGTGGAGATTGCCACTGCAAGGGTGAGGATGCCAGTGAGGACCACAAGTAGGTCTGATTCCTCCAGACTCACAAGATTCAAGATGCTGGACATGTATGCATGAAGATACAATGAATTCCAAGTGCTCGCTCCATGTGGGTCAAAGTGCATCAATTTTCTGTTATAGGGTCACATGTGACATGTTTCTACCTGGGAACAGTCTGGAAGGATTGATGACATATCTAGCTTTTGAAGAATGTTCTGGCCACATGGACACTTGGTGTGCCCCTTTGTGCAGCGCTCTCTCATAAGATACCATGAGGTCGTGCACTGTGTTACTCAGGCTCTCCGTTGCGTCATGGAATGTGGTTCTACTTGGCAATAAGCTGTGAGCTGGATAGGTGACATTGCTTTAATTGGGGAATGTTCTGGGTGCAAAGTTGTTCTGCACACGCCATTTTCACATTTCCAATATTACTTCAAGTGCAGGTTGCCCCTGTAGGCATCTGGTCCTATTGTTTCACTCCCGTTATAGTTCTGACAACACCCCATTTAAGGTGCCAGTTGGAGTGGATCAGAAGTATTGGACCATGCCCCACAGAAACTTGCTGGAGGAGCAGGACTAATATATGTCATTTTGGTGGTGTAATATCATGTGGATAAGTTGTATATCCACTGCAATATCATGCATACTGCAGATGACAACAGTACACACTTCACACATGCTAATATAGGTTACTGTAGTACTATAGAAAGGTATATTTTCAAATCATTCAGCTTTTATACCCGCATTCCGATATGGTCTAGGGGCTAGGATTCATCGCTCTCACCGATGAGGCCCGGGTTCGATTCCCGGTGTCGGAATAGTTTTTTTTCGGTTGCATCAATTGTGTAATGTTTTTTCATGCCACACCCGGACTCGTATAAGCGCAGTAGACCGCGAAACGAGTAATTTTTTCCTGGAAGTTGGCGGCCCTGGGGAGCGAGAATGTACTACTTTGAGCGTCCTGTTCGTTTGAACTCACGGAATAGCCATTCGTTATTCAGGGTACTGAATACTATACAATTAATTGATGGCATGGTTCCGAAGAAGGTCGACAGTGTCAACCTGTTGCCTGGTCGACCAGTTGAGCTCTGTGGATTGGGAATGTCAGTTGCCCGTTTAGTCGGCCACGTTAGGGGATACCAGTTCCAGCAATGTATTTATGTATTTACGCTTGTGTTCCAACTGGCTTCCCCAAATCGTTCAACTTCCATCGTTGCCAAGGCTTCCCGAAGTCAATATATTTATCAAAGAGTTAATAGTCGAATAAACTTACGTTATGTCGAGACTTTTCAAGTGGGGCTTCTGCCGGAATGGTGGGTGACTGCGGTCCCGAAAGTTGCCAGCCACACCATCCACTCCACGGACTTTCGATGTTGCGAGACCTGCAGTCTCGGCTGCAAAGTGCAGTGCAGGGAGCGGGAGCACCCTCACCTTCCTCGCCCTCGGCTGTCGCGTCTGGGGGACAGCAAACGGCTCCAGCCTCCTCCGCCCCTGCAGCAGGAGAGTCTTCACCCGGAGGACAGACGAACGGGTCAAATGAACCTCCACCATCGTCACAGGCGACGCCGACAGCAACGTCGTCGGTTGTGCCTTCGCTTTTTTCAGCCCTGGGACTGGCTGTGTCGACGACATTGGCACCGTCGACGATCACTGCTACAGAGTCGTCCGGGCAACAATCACCGGCTCTAAATACGCACGTTCGGTCACCCTCAGTCGTTGTGGGCTCGCATCCCCTCGGGGGCGGAGATTCCGCCCCGTCTTCACGTCCAGCAACACCCTCGACTCCTTCGCAGCCTCAGGACTCGGGCATTCAGAATGGTCGGTTATCGACGTCGTCGGATGATTCGTATGCGGCGCTGGCAGCAAAGGTGAAGAAGTACGAGGCGAAACTCACAGGTGAGTGAGAATGTCTTGTGCTGTCGCTGTTCGTCTTCACCGAGTTTGCTCCCATTCGTTGACAGAGCTCCTTCGCACACACAAGGCACTTGTCACGAAGTCGCAAATGGTTGATCGAGTTCTCAGAGACGCTACGCCGCTTCAGGGGATCCAGACGAGAGACGATGTCGACTTGCTGGAGTCCTACCTGAAGGGTATGCGGGACAAGGCATCGGTGGGTCTCTTTTCGCTCATACGTTTCTGAAGGGACTCCTTAATGTTTCCTGTCTGTACTGATTGGCGTCACTAGCTCACGCTTTCTGAAGTTTCTCGACTCACAACGGAACTCTCTGCCACGCAAAGCACAGCCAAGGAACGACAGGATGAGCTCGAAAAGGTCAAAGAAGAGCTCAAGACTAAAGATGAGGTGAGTCACATTGGTTCCGTGCTCGGAGCCCGACCACAAATCCATCATTTTCCACTTGATAATCCGACTCAGGAACTCTCCTCACTCCGTTCAACCCCTGCTCCTTCCACCGCGGAATCCTCTCTCACCTCTCTCCCACATCCTAGTATTTCTCAACCTTTTGACGCGCAAGCGTCCGACGATATTCTTGCGCCGCCACCACCAGACCACAACTCTCTCCAAACCGAACTTTACCACAACCGCGCGACTCTACTAGCGACCGAGTCCCACGTGACCGAACTCGAGTCAAAAATTGCAGAGCTGGAGTCTCGTGCGGAGGCGGCACGGATCCAACGTGAAGAGGCGGTTGCGCTCGTGGAAGGGTTGGAGCAGCGTGTTATGGAAGAGCGCGTGGCACGGGCGGAGGCGGGGCGCCGGGCTGAAGAAGCGGAAGAGAGAATCCGCAATGCGGAAAGGCTCTTGGAGGAAGCAAACACGAGGGCCAGAGAAGTCGTCGTCAGAGCGGAGGACGCAGAGCGAAAGACGGCCGAAGCTGAGGCAAGGGTGAAGGTTATTGAATCTCGAGCGGAAGAGGCTGAGGCGAGTGTTCGAGAGGCCGAAGTGAAGACCGCCGAGACTTCGAAGAGGGAGGCAGAAGCCGAGGCGAGGCTTTCTGAGGCAGACGCTCGGACAAGCGAAGCAGAGAACCGTGCACACCTTGTTGAAACCAAGTTGAAAGTTGCGAATGCCCAACTCCGTGAGGTAGAGAATGCGCTTGTTGATACCAGGGAGGCCCTACAGAAGGCGGAAAGACGTGCTGCAGATGCTGAACGACAAGCAGAGGAGGCCCTGATTCGTGCCACGGAGTCCGAAGCTCGTCTTGCTGAGCAAGTAACCATTGCTCTCTCGGTGAAGTCGCCGGAAAACCTCGAAATTGTGGGAGCTACATCTCTCATCGAGCTCGACTCCATCCTCTCCGACGCTTTGACTGGTTTGGTGGATGTGGAGACGAATGTTGCAAGTCGGCTTGGCGGCGTGTGCAACATCCAGATGAGGATTGACGAACTAGAAGTGCTTCTGGATGTGAAAGCAAAAGAGATCGAAAAGCTGAGAGTGAACATGGCGGGACGGGAGGCCCTAATGTTCGACATGTCTGGCCATCTCGTTGACGCATCCGACAAGGTGGAGGAACTTGAAGCCAAGGTCTCCAAGTTGGAAGACGTGGAGACACAGGTTGTTGAATTGAAGGACCGAGTGGCCCAAAGTGAGAAGGAGCTCAAGCAGGCACTGGAGAAAGCTGCTGTGTTGGAAACTCAACTGTCAGAACGTGAGGAGGTCTTGCGACGCACAGAAGTGGACGCCAGAGCATTAAACACCCGGCTTGCTGATCTTGAAATTGCGCTTGCGGTGGCGGCAGGGAGGTTGGAGGAGTTCACGAAGAACCCTGGGCAAGGCGACGAAACGAACCAATCGATGGTCAGTGGTTCGATCTCTCATGTGGATGATTTAGACTTGGCTAGACAACAGAACGTTGACCTTGAAGCTCAAGTCGAGCAACTCCGCGGGGAAGTGTCGTCCAAAGAGGTAAAGGTTCTTGAATTGACTGCGAAGTTGCAAGTCGCGAAGGATAAAGCAGACGACTTAGAGAGCAAGGTGACAGCCTTGGCGGACACTCAGACCCAGTTGCGTGATAAGGTGGAGGAAGTGGAACGTCTTCGAGCAGACATTCGCTTGCGGGAGGAAACCTTGACTGAAACTTCATCGCAACTCGCGACAATGGTGGTCACGGTGGATGAGCTTAGCTCCCGCACTTCCACACTAAACGAGATGGAAAGGCGGCTTACTGAGAAGGAGGCAGAGGTCCAGAAGCTGACGGAGGACATCAAGGGGCGAGAAGCTCTAATGTTTGACATGTCAGGACAGTTGCTTGAGGCCAGGGATCGAGTTGAGGATTTGGAGGCTGTGGTGGCAGAGAAGGTCGGCACTACCTCAGCGATGGAGAAAGAGTTGGAGACTATGATACAAAGAGTCGGTGAACTAGAGCGGGAAATGGAAGTGGCGAGTGCACGTGTTGTGGACACGGAATCACAGCTTGTCGATTCGAAGGAGAAACTTGATAAGACCAGGTTAGAGTTGGCCGATGCTGAAGCAGATGCAGCCCAGTTGAGGACCGAGATTGCAAGTGTTCGAAACCATGAGTCCGAGCTGCGGTCCCACCTGCGCGATCGTACTGCCGAAGTGGAAGCGCTACGTGCCGATTTGGAAGCGAAAAAGACTACCTTGACCGATTTGGAGCGAGTAGCAAGATCCGCGGAGGACCGCGCGAATGAAATGGAGGGCCGTTTGGCGGTTATTAAGGGAGACCTCGCAACGGCGGAAAGGAAGGTTGTCTCGCTGAAAGCTGCGGCGGTGGACCAAAGGGCCCTAGAAGATTCGAGAAGAAGGATTGAGTCGTTGGAGGAGGAGTTGGATACGTTGAAGAGCGAGTTGGACGGAACACGGGCTGAAAGGGATGCCGCTGTGCGAGACATTGAGGAACAGAGGCGCGCTGTGGAAACACAAACAGGTGAAGAAGTACGAGTGAAAGTGGACGAAGTACGGGCTGAGATGAATGAGGTGCACGCTTTGGAGGTCGCCAATTGGCAAGCTCGAGTCAGGGAGGCCGAAAGCGAGAAGAATGCCACAGTTGAAGCTTTGCGAACGGAGTTGAGCGAGACAACTATGGAGTTGAAGAATGTGAAGATGGATGCCGCGACACTGGTTGAGGAAGTCGCGGTTCACAAAGCAGCAGTGAAGGATGTCGAGAAGACACTTGCAGATAGCCTGGAGAAGGCTGACGCCCTGAAGCTACGATCAACAGAACTGGAAGCTGAGCTGATTATGCAGAAGCAAACAGTCACTGACCTCGAAGAGAAACTCCTTGTCGCCACTCATCGATCTGCCGAGCTGGAAAGACTTCTCACCCGCGTACGATCCGACCTGTCAGCACGCGAAACTGAACTAATTTCACTACGATCTGGCGTGTATACCTCAGGGGACGCGTTAGACCAACTCGCAAGCAAGGAGAAAGAGGTGGAAGCGTTACGGGAAGAGTTGGACGAAGTAAAAGAACAGCTCGAGGTTGTTGAAGGCGAGTGGAGGGCTATGGAGAGAAGGATGGTTGAAGCTGACTCTAAAGCCGCTAGAATGGAATTGGAGAGGGAAACATCAACATCGGAGGCGGTCGCCACAGCGAAGGAGCTGTCGTCTTTGAAGGAAGAGTTGCGGAGACTATCACGAGACGCGGAGGAAGCGAAAATGAGGCTGGCAGAGGTTGAAGAAGAGTTGGAGAGTGTGAGTGCGGAGGGTGCAAAGCTGTTGGAGATGGAGCGAGCAGGTACTGAGGCCTTGGCAAGAGCGGAGGAGAGACTCTCAAACGTGAGGCAAGATAGAGACACCCAAGAAATCAAAGTGAGAGAGTTAGAAGCGCGGTTGCGTGAGGTGGATGAGAAATCAAGTGCGGCAGAGAAACGCGTCGCCGAAATGGACGCTAACATTTTGAGATTGCAATCCACGAATGAGGACCTACGTAGAGCACAATCTGAGGAGAAATCTTCACATGAATCGCTTGAGGCCCAAGTTGAACACTTGAGTGCAGAGATCGGATTGCGGGATGGTCAAATTGAAAACTTGGAGAGAGAGTTGAAAGCAGGAGTCGCACGGGCAGAGGAGCTCGAACGTCATATGGGACTTTTAAAGCAAGAAGTGGCCACACGAGATGTGGAGCTCCATCAACTTCGGGCGGGCGCCAGCAGCTCTTCGGACCTTGCCGAAGCTGTGGATGCCCGGGAAGCGGAATTGAAGTCAGTAACTGAGAGGCTCGAGGCGGTTGAGAAGTCCTGGAAGAATGCAGAAGAGAAAGTCCAAGACGCACACAGGAAGACTGAAGAGGAAGCGCAAGAGATTCAAAAGCTGCAAGAAGAGGTCAGAAGAGTCCAAGCAGAGTACGACAACGCAATGCGAGATCACGCAGGACGCGAGGCAGCTTTGGCTGCGACAACCGATGAGTTGATGGCTACGAAGGCGTCATTTGCGGCGGCGGAGGAGAAGATTGCTCGAGCCCAGGTAGCCGTGCGGGAGAGGGATACAGGGATAGAGCGCCTGCTGGATCAGGTGCAGACATTGGAGTTGGCGAGAGAGGCAACGTTGGGAGGAATGAAAGAGCTGGGCGACAAGCTCAAGGTGTTTGAAGAGAAGTGTGACTCGCTCAAAGATGAGTTGGAGAAATTACGGGAGGATCTTGCCGCGGTAACGACTGAGAGGGACGAACTTGCAGAGGCCGTTCCTGTATTAGAGCAATCGAAGGCAGATAAGGAGAAGCGAATTGCTGATCTGGAGGAATCTCTGAAATTGTGCAAGTCAGAACTCAACGAACGGGACCAAGAGTTACAGCAGATGAAGGAGCTTCAACAGGAGGCGGAAGAGACCAAGAACAAGTCGATTCAGCTCCTTCGCAATTCCAAGTCCAGGATTCTCAAGATCGAAGCCGAGCTCAAAGACAGAGATGAGCAGATCGAACGGCTTAAAGCCGATATGGAAGCTCTACGTGCGCAAGTTAGAGAGCGGGAGGAGGCGGCAGAGACAGCGGAGAAGGAGCGGGAGCAGGCGCTCTTGGACATGCAGACGGCCATTGCGAAGGCGGAAGGTGCCACTGCGTCGATCCAGGAAGCGAACAATGCAGCCAAGGAGGTTGATTTCAGACTTCAGACTGTGCAGGCGCAGCTTGATGGCCAGGTGGCGCAGAATGCCGATCTTAGGACAGAAATATCTGGCCATGCGACTACGATATCGTCACTCTCAGATCAGCTGAAAGAGAAGGCGGCGGAGCTTGTTGCGTCGCAGTCGTCACTCCGCGAGTCCCAGTCCAAAGTAGCCATGTTGGAGAGCAGAATACCAACACTTGAGACCGAGCTGGAGACATCGCAGCGGCTATTCCAGACCAAGTCGGTCGAGAATGACTCGCTCCGTGTTCGTGTGTCAGAGCTGGAGGGACGGATATACGAGATGACCGAAGACAGGGATCGATTACAGAGGGAGTTGGAGGGTGTCGTCAAGGACTTACGGGACTTGAAGGGGGAGGTGGTGAGCAAAGGGAGAGAGCTCAAGCGAAAAGATGCTGAGATCAAGGAGGCTGAAAGGAAGGTGGTGGAGGGGGATCGTGCTTTGGAGGAGGAGCGGGCGAAATTGGACGTTGCGAATGTCGAGTTGGAGAAACTTCGACTTCGAATTGCGGACAGTGCAACGCGAGAGAAGAGTCTTTTGGCTGATGTGGAGTCTAAGGAGGTGAGTGAAATCTACCGAGTAGCGTGAGCCCATTACTGAACAAAACGGTTTGGGATCAGGCGTCCGTTTCCAACCTGACAGAGCGTCTCGAGGCAGCCGAGCATTCGTCGCGGCAGCTGCAGGAGCGGAGCGAGCGGCTTGCGGAAGACTACAAGGTTCGGGAAGGCCATTACAAGGCAGTGAACAAGGTTCGTCTTTAAAATGATGGGTTGACCTGCGTTACGAAGCTGAGTTTGCTTTCACAAACGTAGACCCTCAAAGACGAAATCCGAAAACTCCATCGCAAGCTTGGAGGTCTCGACAACCCCCCTTCGCCATCACCATCACCCAACATGAGCCAGTTGACTCGTTCCATGACATCGCCCACCACCCCTTTTAGCCGCCGCGCATCGGCGGACCAGCCACGCTCGTTCGAGCGGTCGAGTGCCGCCACATCCGCTCGTGAGCGACCTCGGTCTGCCTCGGAGGAGGGTCTTGCCGCGATCGCCGCAAGCATTGTCGCATCCGTATCCACACGACCCAGTGCGCTACCCTACCGCGCACCCTCACCCGCCGGCGCCACGGCAACTTTGCAGATCGACACCACACGCACGGCAACGACGACTCCCTTCGCCACCGAATCCGCACCGCAATCGCCCACGTCACGTCAACCTCGCATGTCGTTTGGAAACTCGCCGGGTATAGCGAGCCCCAACAGAGGTGGACCTGCTTCGATCGTCGTGGGGCCCGATGAGGTGAATGTGGATTATTTGAAGCAGGTGTTGATTCAGTTCGTGGAGAAGAAGGAGTTTAGGGTGAGTTCATGATGATACAACTTGAGCACGAGGGCTCTTCATCTCTGACACGCATACTCAACACGCACGCACCCCACCCTTTCAATCCCCCGTCGCTTCACTTGCGTCACTCCATGATCTCTTTCGGCTCAATAGAAGAGTCTCATACCAGTTTTGGGAATGATACTGCGATACTCGCCCGAAGAAGGTGAGCTGAATTTGATTTGACTGATAAAAGTAAGCGAGACGTTCTTACTTCTTCTGCCTTTCGGAAACAGTCTACCGCATGCAGAAGCTCGTCCGATGATACAATGCATTTTTGATACCGCCAGCTCGAGGGGATACAATGATATATATTGACAGTTTTGAGTTCATTGCATTATTCGTTGGAGATGTGAAGAGCAATAATACACTAGAGTGACTGACAGTCGATGATTCCCCCCAAAAGAAGTATTCGATCATTCGACCCGTCGAAGAACATTCCCCGGCATAAGTCAAAGGACAGGAAACGTCGGTGGCAACACAGGGAATATAATCTGGTTCAGTACACATTCTTGTACCAGTACGTTGAGGACTAAACCCTTCCACCCGTCCCGCTCTCCTCGATCACTTCGATGGGAATGGTGGCTAAAGCTGTCCGGCCCCAAGCACACCGACAAAGTCGCCAGCATAAGAGGCCGGCCGTTGCCCGGGGTGCGCCGAGTGGAGGCAGCCACCAGCACCCCAGTTAGTGCTACCACGCAAAACAAGGGGGCAACTCACTCCGTCCCCGCACCAGGCCAGTCACCCCTTATCGGTCATTCCAATGGTGCGGTTCATTCTAGGTATACCTTCAGGATTCTTGAACTTCTCGAGGGGACAAGTCAAAGAGGACGTGTCGAAGACGCGCCAGAAGCTGGGCTTCTGCAGGGTTCGAGACCACTTTCTGGAGGATTCATGTCCCACGATAAGGCGAGGTAGGGAAGCGCCAACGGCTCGCCTCGTCCTTTCAACCTGTAGGCGAGGAGGGTGAGAGGGCAATCTGTCCCGAGGTATAGACTACACGAACCGACTGTTTCGTGAGAAGTCGCCGTCGATGTCTAATGTCCAGCGAGGGAAAACTAATTCACCGTTCCGCCCTGTTCGTCGATGCCATCAAACGACGGCGCAGGGATGCAAAGAGACAAACTCAGCCGGAGCGCTCTTCTGCTGGAGAGGCGACAGAGATACTCACATGGCCCGAAAGTGCGCGCGCGTAGCTCCTCTGATGGCGAGCAATCATTGGTGCTGTCGATGGAAAGAGTTGTTCCCAATAAAGTGTTGAGCAGCACCAGACCTCCACTTGCTCAGAAGCAGCAGCGGAAGCGCACCCATCCGCCACCTCACCTCCTCCCGCCTCCCGCCCGCACACGCACGCCGAAAATTGTCTTCCATCAAAGCTCTCCTCTGCTTTCCCCACGATGCAACACCGGAACCTCCCTCGACGTAGCTGCCCACCGGAATTGTGGAACGTATCCTACTTCGGCGCCGGACATTTTCTCTGGAGGATGCGCTCTCGGCGAGACGAAGCTCTCGGCTGGTCAACGCTATCCTTCCCCCGAAGATTGAGCTCATGAAGAAAGTGGTGGACCAGACTAACATCGCGCCGAAACTGGCGTGGCTCATAGTGTCGCGGCTCGAAGACAGCGCAGTGGAGCAGTACCTGAGGTACATTGCGGCGGCAATCACAATGATGGCTAACGTCGACGAAGACGGTGACGATGAAGACGGTTTTGACAACAAAACTACCACACTTCCCGCGGAGACCGACGAGTGTGTACAGTGTAAAGCGATGTACTCCTTCAAGTACTTGACATCGCCTGTGCTCTTTTGCCCCGGCTGCCTTACCGCTCCATATTCGCTCACCACTGTTGCGACAGCGGACGCATTCGCCGATGAAACCGCAACGCCTTGCGCGACATACAGGAAGATATTCCGTTTCAAGGCAGCATTTATGCCTCTTCCGGGTGTCACCAGCAGCCAGTCCTGGATCTACTACGAATAGCTTCACTTCCGAGTTGACCTTCGGAGAGCACACAAGAGCGAATTCGCCCGGCGCATTGTACATGACTACACTCTGGACGTCGAGTGGGCCGTGTACGCGGCAGCAAAGTTGGGGTTCCACTTTAACATGCGCGACGCAATCTTGAGTGTGTTGAGGAAGTGGGTAGGGCCCGATCGCTGCAGCTTTGCGACCCCCCACATGCACCTGGTTATTGGCCACAACCAATGTTTTTTTAAGAAAAGGGCTGTGGAGAAGCTTCTCGCAGATCGCGGATATGGTGTCGTGGAGCCCGTTGAATAAGCAGATGTGCGCGATATTTTCACGATGAACGTACTAGACCCTGACGCTGCCGTGCGTTACATGGAAGTCACGGAGTCACTCGGACATACACCTCTTCCAAAGCTTCCCCGCGCTTTTAGGACTGACGAAGTCAGGAAGTGCGTCAAGGGTTTCGTGAGATTCGAGTCCGTGTCACAAGCATCAGTCGAAAAGGCCCTGGATAATGCCATCGATCGAAAGAGGCATGAATCTTCGATTGTTGGGCAGGAATTCAGAGCGCTAGCCGGAGTACCTCATGCATCTGCGGAACCATCTAACGAATTGGTGAACGGGTGGGAGTCGGATACGGAGGAACGATCATCCAAACCAACTTCACCGTTTGACCCAAATGAGGTCATGATGCCGAACCCCGAGCTGTTTGCCGCGCGATTTACTGCCGGACGATTTGCACCAGCACCCTTGAGCGACGACGAGGATGAGGACGAAGATTAGGATGAGGATGGTGGCGAATTCGAGAATCTGTGCGATGTCGATGAAACCCCAGCGACTGGACATTCTTCGGGGTCTTCTGCCGAACCCGAGAAAGAGTCAGTCTTTGTTTCCGACCTCCCGGGTTCGAATGACTTATCAATGAACCCCCTGGTCGTGGTGGATTCTGAATCTGTTATCCCCTCTTCGAATGAAGCGGAGCATATGCAGACCGCTTTGTCTCCATCTCCAAATGCACCTGCTGCACTCCCTGCTTCCACAGATGACTACTTGGGGCTTCGTCCGGTGCTGTCGATTGAAGGGAGCAACGGAAACCACCACGGGTCAGATTCACCCGATCTCGGTGAGATTGATGACGTGAACAGGCACCTGAATGAAACGCCAGATGTTGTAGATTCTGGAGTGGTGGCGGAGCGTGGGAAACCGCATCCGCTCAAACAAGGAGTCTCTACCGTCGCAATATCAGCGGCGGGCCTAGTCAAGGTTGATTTGACTGGATTGGCAAGCGATGGTGCTTGAGAAGATATCACATTTTGGTAGTAACGACTTCGTCCTAACTCATCTCGCTTGTCACTGCTTTCCTGTCTTCGCCGATATTCCTGCCGTGATCGTAACGAAACAAGTACTCGAAGTGATTCCTGGGCAACTGTCGCAGACAAGCTCAGGGCGGAAAAGGTCTCCTGAAGAAGCTGGATTCGACCAAGATGGCGAGGACGAGGGTGGCCGGTTATCGTTGCGTGAACTCGTCCCCGAAGTGGTGAGTACAAGTCAATTGAATTTTTCAGAACGTTTGAGATGAAGACTTCTGATGGCTTAGCCATGTTGCAGAACCCAAAATCTGCGCCCGACGGTGCTCACCGTGGAACCGACAGTGCCAGCAGAGGGTCTCCCGGGTGCGTCGTCCTCTGCAGACATCGATGCCGACCTCCCAGGACCCCTCGGCGGGCGACTCCGGAACCTGAGAAAGCGCCGAACGAAGTCTTAATGAAAATTGTGTGGAGTGGGCAATTGAATGAGCGTTGGAGTAGGTTTATAGTCGATTTTGAATAAAAATTTCATGTATGAAAAACATTATCACCTTTATGCATATGAATGAAAAGCATGAGCTACCCCGCGAAGTCACAGACATGTCCTGTCTGATAGCATTCGCACAGTCTCCAGCGCGAAGCAACTCATTTCCCAGTAAACCTTTGAAAGAGCACGTCTCGCACATCTTCACCAGCAAGGTCATACTCGCTGTACCGAAGCGACATCAGCCTCGGATGATCCACCAAGGCTTTGGCGTGCGCCATTTCAACTGGTCTTAACCCGATCATCAACTCAATACGTAAGTCCTCGAGGAATAAGAGCCGTCCAACGGTGTTTGTCAGGTCCGCCGCTGGTATTCTACCAACGCGATCCAGGGTTAGACTCGTGAGGTGAGGACAAGTGGAGGTGAGGATTTCAAGGGAAGTGGAATCGAAAAGGGAGCATACCCCGAAAGAGAATGCTCTCATTGACGAATGATGCAACAAAATCTGGCGAAGTGAATCCTGCTTTTGTGGGAACTCCCTCTCGTGGTTCCAGCGGCTTACGGTTGGGTAAAGATGAAGTTCTTCCAGCGAAGGAAGTGTTGTCAGTAAAGAAAGAAGCGACATGCCTGGGGTGCCAGCATCATCCCCAAAATCGTGCGTGAATGTGTACAAGCTGAGTGAACGTAATCGTCGACATTGCTCCGAGATTTGTTGGTAAAATCTCTCCGCGAGGTCCACGCTTTCGGCTCCATAATACGCCTCCAGAGACAAGGTCTCCATTTTCCGCCAGTCCATCCTATCCAAAAACGTTTCGATGTGCGCTCGTGCGCTGTTCATCCAGGGCACTTGCATTTGCAATCTTTCTCGAAATGCTCCGACCGCGAGACTCTTGAGGTGTCCAAACTGACTCAATATTCCAGAAAAAAGAATTTCTCGGTCATAGTCCGACCACAGGCGCAGCTCGCTCTGTGGGCCAAGGGTGTTGTGGTCAACCGCCCGTTCTTTGATCGTCAGGTGCTCCACGCTACGACAAAGAGGGGATTTGCGAATGTCTTTGAAGCCGACGTAATCCCAGTTGTTGCCATTCTCATCATAGTATGGTCCTCCAGAGAGCCCACAGTACATGACAATTGTAAGTCGTTTCAAGAATGTGACTTTGTCGGCCATCGCGGCCAAAGGGTCCCGACAGGCTAAAGAACGAGGTGCGGCACGTGTATCAAACAGCGGCCAGATCATCTCCAGCTCCGTCAGTCTGGAGAAACTCTCCAGAAAAACAGGGTACGTCTCGGGGGTGGAATAATGAATGGGATTGTCCGTTGACCGGCGATAGATGACTTTAGTGACTGTTGTCGTACAGCGGAGTTCTTTGCTTATTTCGTACTTCCATGAATTTCCAGATGTATCTCTCAGAATCGTTTTGATGGGGAACTCTGACATTGGCAAAAGCCGACCGCGGTCTCCCAAGGCCTTGGCAGAGCTTCGATTGATCAAGCGCCTTTCCTGAATGCTCATTTTGTCAATATCGATGGTCGCCCAAAGCTTTCGTCGGGCGCTGTTGCTCCAAGTCACACTGAAATCGACGACATATTCGAACATCAATCTTGCCGATGTATCCGGCACGACAGTCACTCACGAAACACGCGTGACAGTCATCACATCCCTCGATCTCAAGTGTTTTACGATGGCATCAAGCACCTCTGGTGGTGCCCGACTCGCTGGCGATGTCTCGATCGATCGCAAATACCGTCGGCACTGTTCCAAGGTCGCGGAGAGGTCTTCCGACACATTCTGTCCCTCGCAGTGCCTCTCTGTGGCAGCGTAGAGTTTTCTTAGCAGAGAAATACTGGAAGGGGACATGAGGAGGACGAACTGTTCCAGAAGAGGGTTCCAGAAGAGGGTTTGCAACACATGTGGCCAACATGTGATCCCATCTGCAGATTCGACCTGCAAGACTTCATTTACTGGTTATGCGAGGAATAGTCTAACGAAATCCAAATCAAACATTCCTGGAGTGTGGAAATTTGAATATCTTCGACCTTCCTTCAAATTTGCTGAACTTGAATCCCTTGGGGTAAGAAGACTTCCCTATTGCATTCAATTACGAATAACTCGATGGACCTCATTTCGAAAGAACTTTATCACATGAATGTAGTCATCTGCTCGAGGTGGGTCAGGGCGGCAAATCTTGTTTTACCTCTCATGAATCGTTCACAAGAGACACAAATTCGATTCCACGCAAACGCGACTCCCCGCATTCTCAGCACGTCTTTGCCACGTACATGCAAGCGCTTCGTATGCGACGATCGTACTCCTCTCCGGCATGGCAACTCCCAACACCGTCCCCTGGCTCCGAGAGTGTCGCCATACTCAGAGAGGAGAAACACTCGCATCGGCTGAAATGCGCTCTTGCATACTGCGAACCTCCTCACGTCCGACCAATATCACTGGGGGCTTGTTTAATAGAACTCCAAAGTATAAGTCGACCACATCATCCCTCGGTATGCTTACTTCTCGCTCTGACGTCCTCCAGTCTCGCTAACTTCGTGCTACCACTGATCGTCGCAGTCTCGACGCCTGAGCAAGCACAGCACCTGCCCATTTTACGAGGCGGCGTGCCCTTCTCTTCGTTTTCGACACCTAGTCATCGTACACCTCGACTGCTCCCAACCTCGGCGACATGCCAGAACCACACGTCTGCTATGCCGCAGATCCCAGGCTCTTCTCTATCGCACTCGTCTCTCTCCCGTCCTCCACATCTCATTCCCTCGACGGCGTCTCATCCGTGACAGCTACCCAGCATCCGTACACCTCAACGCCTGAGCGCCCAGAGCCGTCACGTCCATGCCATCAGGCGTAATCGCGGGGTACCGCGGAATGCACCAGGGCGGGCCCACTACCAGGTTGCCTCCGTGGCCGTACCCGCTGGCGGGTCCACGGCTTCCTCACTCATTACTTGCACTCACAGCAACATGCACTGACAATCACAATCGCGGACCCGCGACCGACACCCGCTTGTCCATCATCACACGCGGCGAGATCAACCGCAGCTCGCACATGCCCGGCGGCTGCGATGGCCCAGTCGCGGGGCGGTCGACGTCTCCACCCCGCGCGCTCGCCCCGTCAATCTCCGCATCACTTATCTCGGTATCCCCGTCGCCAACGTGGTTCTCCTGGGCCTTCAACGCCCATCTTTGACGTCAACCCGGGAGGCATGGCGGGCACCTTTCCTTCCGCCGGAAACTGGGTACGCGCGCAACAGCGCAGTCTGGAAACGGTCAGGGCATGGCGCCGGCGAATCTGGGCGTGGACTCGCCACTGCACGCACAAGTCAAGAGAAACGTGGGCTGGATGACGAACGGCGCGGCAGGACTCGGTAGAATGCGCCATGCATATAACTGTGCAATTGGAGCGATGCTGTTGAAGGGCCGGGTGTAGCGGGTCGCGGGGAGGGGTCAGGGAGCCAAGACGAACTCACCACAATTCAAATATCGCACATCTACCAAGTAGCTTGGCACCACTGGTAATAATATGAACCGAATTTATGAATCAAGAGAACGTCCATACTTTGCAAGAGACCGCAGCAACCTCTTCACATCGTCAGATACGCCATTATCTTCACAAGAAGTGTGAAAGACTCTGTCAGCACAGTGTTACGTTCCCCTTCGTCCCTACAAATCAACTCACTTGCCATTTAAACTGATATGAGCGTCGTGTTCCTCCTCAACGCTTCAGCGAGAGCACGGGCTCGTTCGTTCCCAATGTTGTTTCCTGCAAGGTAAGGGAGACCCATCGAGAAAGTTGCAAAAGATGACGATAAGAGAGTGGCGATGATACGGCGAGGAAAGCGGCTTGGCGTGGGCTGGTGCAGTCACTGTTCAATCCCACGCTTTGAAGTGTGCAAATCACTTTCAGCGCGTCGGCTATCGCCCGCGCTCCAGCTTCGCCGATGCCGTTGTCTTCAGTCATATGGTGTGGGAAGTCGGTAAAAGAGTGGAAGTCGGAGCAAAAGCCGAGATGACCCATTTATCAGTATGTAACATGTTGTCGAATAGGGTTGCAGATTAGATACAGAATGGAGACATGGACAGAGCATCAAGGCGTCGTGCTCACGGTCTAATTCCAGGTTTGTCAGCGTAGCGTTTACTTTCAGAGCACGCCCGATTTCCACAGCACCTTCGGGACCAATATTGTTTGCTGTGATATCGTTCACAATACCACCGCAGTGGGTTGCAGGAGGGCGAAAAGAATGGGAAAATTATTGATATCGAGAGATGGAGGAGAAGGGATCAGTGCAGGCGAATACTCAATATCCAAGTGCAGTTTCGTGTGAGCGGTGTTCACTTTCTAGGCATCCGCAATGGCCAAGGCGCCAATAGTACCGATTCCGTTTCTTTGAATGTATTCGGTCGAGTGGTAATGAAGGAAGTACAGGTCAGATCACTGGCAGTGGTTTCAGGAGCAGCTGTACCCACTATCAATGTCGAGATATTGGAGCACGTTGTTCACTTTGAGGGCATCCCCGATTGCACGTGCGCCGTCAGCTCCGATGCTATTCTCTGCGAATTCGACTTTTGCGACCGTGGTGAAAGTTGGAGATTTCAGGGCAGAAATTGACGAGAAGAAAAAAATTGGGGTGCAGGAGGGCAATCAATCCGTGAGACAGAGCGTGGGCAGTACGGAGATAGCGTACATCTACTCACTTTGAACTCCAAGAGTTGTGAGTACAGAGTTCACTTTGAGCGCTGCCCCAAGCGCCCAAGCACCGTCAGCTCCAATATTGTTGTCTAGAGAGGGAACAGAGAGCTCATTGAATACGGCAAGGGAAGAACGACTTGACACAGAGTTGCTCTCACTGTCAAATGAAGCGTTGTAAGTACACTGTGAGAGCTTCTCCTATCGCCCGTGCACCGTCAGAAGTGATACCATTATCTCCGATTCGCCAGTAAGCAGGTCGAATATGAAGTTTGCATGAGTGTAACGAACGGTAGTTTGTGTCAGTATTCCCTCAATACGACTCTTCTCCACCGGTGATCTTACGCCGTACTCACTTCTAATCGCTAGTGTTGTAAGTTTTGTGTCATTTTTGATTGCATCTGCAATCACACGGGCTTCACTATCACGAAGGCCGTTTTCTTTTTGTTGAAGAAGAATCGAAATAGTAGCCGGCAGAATATGGTAATATTTTGCCGGACATACATGGAAGTGACTGTAAGTCGCTCATGGCGTGTAGCAGCTTTGAGGTTTATTCCGCTCTTGTCGGCGCGTCCGCATCGCTCATCGTCGCCGCCATTCGAGATCGTTTCTCCTGCTCGCTCTCTTCCAATCCAAACTCCACCCCGCCACGGGATGGCCCTTTCGCAGCGCTCGACGTAGGGTGCGGTTCAGGTCTGGTAGCAGAACGTCTTATACTGAGCGGGTCGTTGCCACGTATTGGTGGTGTGGAGCCTGTGGTTGTTGGGTTGGATGAGGACGAAGACCAACTACAGGAGTTCAGAACCCGAGGGAGGGCGTTACAAGTGAAGAGAGAAATCTTTCGATGGGCAAGTGTATGTTGTGGCTTGTTTGTGATGATATCGTTGTGCATGATAATCGTTCTACTCCTGGTCGACTCTTTTGAAGGGTGACCTCATTGCCTGTCGATATCGCCTGGACTCGGAAAGCACCACCACATCGCTGCAGTCTTCCATTCGTGCTGCATTACCTTCGGCCTATCGAGGCCACCCTTTACAAATCACACCTTCATCACCCGGCTTCTTCTGCGACGTAATCTTCTCCCACCTCACCTTCCACCACCTCCCCGACCTCCCGCACATGATATTCCTCCTCTCCTCTCTTCTGCGCCCACCGTCCGAGACCCACCCAGGTGGCATTCTCATCATCCTCGACTACGAGAAGTCCGCCCACTCACGCAATTTCCACTGGACGCCACGACTCTACGGGACGGTGGTGGCGCCAGATGGGAGTTTGGATGTTGATTATCAGGGTGGTGTCAAAGTGGCGCATCCGGATGGGTTTGGTCGACAGAAATTGATCGTGGGTTGAATTGTCTGTTTCGGAATCGACGAAACTTCGATTGCTCCCTCCGTCCGCCTGACCTGTTCGACCATCCAATACAGGACCTACTATCGCAAATATTTCGTGATATTCACTCCCACGTCGTGACAGAGTTCGCCAAAATCGACGAAGACGGCGAAGAGCGAGCATACACGCTCATAGCCTGGGTCGCATCTGGACCGAGGGACTCCTTGTAGCAATATTTAGTCAGTCTGCTTTTAACTTGATTGGTTATGGAAGGTATTGCAAGCATTCGCAATGACTCATTCAGCCGCCACACTGCTGAACAATTACATTCCATGCCGACCACCGACTTCCCATCGCCCTCCGCCTGGCTCCGATACCGCTACACCGCCCTCGCCTTCTTTGCCGGGCTATACGACGTGGCTCTGGACTCGCTCGAATCCTTTACTCTCCCGTCGTCCCATCCCCTCAATGCATCGCGGCTTCCCGTATCGCGAACGGACGTGGGAGGGATCATCGACCAGAGAGTACTCGTGACGGGAGCCGCGTCAGGGTTGGGCAGGGAAGTTGTCTTGACGGCTGTCGAGGCGGCTGTTGCGTCTGTCGCGGGGCCGATTGGTGGAACAGACGAGCGGAAACGGACGCTTACGATCGTGGCATTGGACGTGGCCAAGCCAGAGCACTTTTTGAATCTTGTGACTGACGTGGCTGCGATATGCCGCGCGGACTCAGACCCCCCACGGCCAGCGTTGTTCGACCACGTCTTCACCACCCGCTTCACCACGCCCCGTCTCACTATCACGCTCCACCTTGCCCGAGTCGACCTTCTCTCCGTCTCCTCCCTCACTAACTTCCTCCACAACGACCTCCCACGCCTTATCCCCTCCTCAACCCCGTTCACAACACTATTCCTGAACGCAGGCGCTGTCACCCTCTCGTTCCACAAAACCTCCGCGGGACTCGACCGCCTCTTCCACTTACACGTGCTCGCGAACCACCAGCTCGTCCGCTCCCTCATCTCCCAGAACCTCGTCTGTCCCAACACGACAAGGATCCTCCTCACGGCCTCGGACGCACACAGGGGGGATCCTCCTCCACCCGACTTCTTCGCGAGCCCGAAAAGCTATTCGCTCATGGTGCCAAGGGAGTACGGGTGGGACGGCGGGCAGCTGGCGTACGCTCGGTCAAAGTTCCTCGCGCTCGCGTGGCTGGCCGAGCTGTTCCGCCGGCACCATCCCACGCCCAACATCCCCACGCCACGGTTTGCGGCGTTTTGCCCGGGCGCCATGCGGACCAACATCGCGGCCTCTGCTGCTGGCGAATGGGCGCTTGCAAGGTTCGCGGCTGAGTACGTCGTGGGACCGTGCTTGCCGTCACCAAAGGGTGCGGCTGCGACCGTGTTTTACCTCATGACGGCGGATGAAAGGAAATGGGAGGAAGCGAGGAAGAGTTTGCAGGGGAGTGGTGACGTGCCGGTCTATGTGCATTTGGGCAAAGTTGAGGATCCTCACCCGGACGCATGGAATGGGACGGTGGGGAAGAAGTTGTGGGAGGAGCTGGAGGAGATTTTGAGAAAGGAGGGTGGGGCAGAAGGACCCAAGTTGTGATGAACAATGAATGGTTTCCACAGAGCTGAATTTGCTAATACTGTAATTTTATTATGGAAAAGCGCTGCTATCGTGCACCTTGAGGTTACTGAGGTGGGAATACAAAGAATTGAAAGTGTTGCTTACCTCTTCAGAAGTTGATCGGGAAGCTGGTTCCGATTACACTTGCAGCGACCCACCGCCACCAACATCGCCGCCATGTCCGATATGGTGCTCCTGGAGAGGGACGGCTCGATCACGGTCGTATAGCTCAATCGGCCAAAGGTGCGTGTCCACTTCCTCCCTCGCATCCGAACACGCCCGCACGCTCCAAAACCAACCTCCTAACCCCATCCCTCTAGGCGATGAACTCGCTCTCCCGCGATCTGCAACTCCGCCTCGCCCAAATCCTCGCCGAGGTCGAACACGACGACTCGATCCGCGCCGTGGTCCGGACCGGGGCCGGCGAGCGGGTCTTTTCGGCCGGACACGACCTCAAGGAAGTTGGCCGCACTGGGTTGTAGTCGGGTGTCGCGCGGGGGTTCGGGCAGGACCCGGTGAAGACGATATCAAGGCGATGAAGAACCCGGTCATTGGGGCGATTAATGGAGTGGCGATTACGGGAGGGCTCGAGCTGGCGTTGGCGTGTGATATTCTGATTGGGTCAACGAATGCGAGCTTTGCGGACACGTGAGTGATTTCATTCATGGCTGCTTTTAGTACCATGTTCGACCACTTCACGTCCACCACGTCCCATTAGACACGCCCGCGTAGGCGTCATTCCCGGCTGGGGACTCTCCCAGCACCTCTCCCGGCTCATTGGCATCTCACGCGCAAAGGAACTCTCACTAACTGGCAACTTCCTCCCCGCCTCAAGCGCGGTATCATGGGGCCTCCTCAACCGCGTTGTAACCCCTGCCGAACTTCTCCCAGCTGTCAAGAAGCTTGCAAAAGATATCGCCAGCATCGACCCGGATATGGTTCAACGGTACAATCGATCTGTCGTTTGGATATGCGATGAAGTTGGAGAAGGAGACCGCTGTGCGAGATAACGTTAAAGTGACTGCTGCGTCGGTTGAGGAGAGACGGAAGGGGGTGCTGGAACGTGGGCGCGGGCAGAAGTTGTAGGGTGGACTCTGGATACGAGAAAGCAACGTTCAGAATTTGATAATGTAGAAATTGAAATAATGGAAAGCTGCTCTACTCACACGCAACGTATTTTCCCCAACATCTCCCCCAACATCCAACGTTGAATTTTGTTTTGAGTGTACATATTCCTTGGAAAACATCACCCAATTCTCCCGACCAACCCCACCTACCCACGATGCTCTCCCCCGGCACGCAGCAACGCATTCTCACCGCGCTACGGATCATCCCCTTCTCCCTTCTCTCCCTCGTTCCCCAGCTCCAGCCCTTCTTTTTCGGCGCGGTCTGTCTCGCCCTCCTGGTCGAATACCGCAAGGTGCTGGCGCACACGAGGACGTTTTTGAGGGAAAGAAGGATGCTATATGGGAAGGATTACGAGAGTCCGGTGTTGGGGCCGTTTCCGTTTGGATTCGTGAATGAGATTGCGGCTCCGGTGAAGGTACCGCAAGCGAACGTGAATGGGGCGAATGGAGGGAGGAGGAACGCGGGGCATGATCACGACGATACCGAAACTGTGAGTGATACCTCGATTGTCGCTCTGATACCGCCAATCACGCTCACGGTCACCCCTCTTTGACACGTTCAGGACTGGGCAACAACACCCAACCTGGGCCCTTCCAGCCCCTCCACCTCCGCCGCAAAGGGCTCTCTGAGCCTTACATCTCTCCAGCCTCTCCCGCCACCTTCGAGCGCTTACACGTCCCAGGAGTCCTCAGCCGCCATTTCGCGGTCCCAGAGTCCCCCATTGGGGGACTCACGTCCTGTCGGACCGAGCGCGTTTATGGGCTTGAGTTCGAATGGTGGCGGGGAGCAGGCGGTGAGGCATAGGGCGCCGACGTCGGGCGCGAGAGACGGACCGGACGATGGACAGGATGTAGACGGTTCGACCTCGAGCAAGAAACCCTCCACCCCAGCCAAGGCGCCCACCCGCTCCACCCCCCAACGCGCGGGACGGGAACCCGTCGCCGTCCCATCTTCCTTCTTCTCCCTCCGCCGCCTTATCAAACGCGCTCTATTCCTGTTCCCCGCGATCGAAACCTCCCCGGACCTGGTCCTCATGACATTCGGCACCATCCTGCCCACCATTCCCGCCCTCCTCTCCACATTCTTCGGCGTCCCGGAACACCGGATCCCGTTCTACATCAAGGCGTGGCAGGGGATCTCGTTTATGCTGCTCGTCCTAGCGCACCTGGTGCAGTTGGCCCCCCCCGAAGAGAAGATTAACGATCCGGGGATGAGAGTGCGGAGGTTCGAGACGGTGTTGTTGGAGATGGGGGGGAGGGTGTTTGGATTTGTGTGGATTGCGGTGGCGATGGGGGATGCGGTTGCTATGCTGAGGCATGAGGTGAGTGTTGGTTGGGCGTTTAGTTGTTTCGGTTTCGGGGAATCTGATTCCTTTGTCGTTCTTTCACGGGTCGTGGACTGATGTAGAACGGAACTTTCCGGTTCCTCGTCATTGTCGTTTTTACCGCCTTGGGAGACACGTCGGGGTACTTTTTCGGACGGGCTTTTGGGAGGACTCATATAGTTCCTGGGATTAGGTGAGTACTACTTGGAATTTGTTGACAGGAGATTTCGAGTTATTGAAACTTGATGAACCATCAAGCCCGAAGAAAACACTGGAAGGGTTCCTGGGCAACATACTCGCGCCGCCCATCTTCCTCATACTCGCAATCCGAAACGTGCCCGCAATCGCCAAAGTGCTTCCCTCACTGATGAGGGTGGAGTGGGTTTGCCTCGTCTGGGGGATCTTTGGATCAACTGCGGGCGTCATTGGAGATCTTGCCGAAAGCGTGAGTTGGCTCGCCTTTACTTTCGTCACACCCACTGCTGCCCGCACTTCACTGAGGTAAATACCTCCTTTACAGTTTATCAAGCGCGCCGCCGGTGTGAAAGACTCTGGCGACGTTTTCGCTGGGCACGGTGGTTGGTTGGACAGACTGGACTCTTACCTCCTGAGCGTACCATTCGCCTATTTCACATGGACTTTGATGGACGAGGCTGTTTCGCGGTAGTGGACGTGTTCGTACTGGAGGAACAGAGTAGCATGAGTCATAAGAGTATGTACATAATGTGTACCTGCATTTCTAGAGTTTATCCATAGCGTGACCTTTTTGTCATATGACAATCACCGGGTAATGGTTTGGTGTCCGAAGACTGATCCGGCTAAATCGGCTAAACACAGAAGTTCTTCACCTGCGGCACCTGCCTCCCGACCACCGGACACCTCACCCGACCCACGTTGTCAATTCTTACGTTTGCAAGGTGCAATTCCTCGTCTCCTACCCGCAGCGCTACCACAAACTCAACTCGCTACTCTCTCCGTCTCAAAGTCTTCTCCGATGTTTGCCTCTCATCTCCGCCGCGCGCGATTCCCGGCCCTCTTTGCCGCAGTCGGTGTGACATCGTCCATGTTTGGACTGGGATCGTCAAAGCCAATCCCACTGGACGGGAAGGAGTACGATTGTGGGTAGACGTCGCTGTGGCGGTGTTTCTGTTTCCCAACAACTCACTGATTTTCACTCGAAAAACAGTCGTGATTGTGGGATCGGGGTCTGCAGGAAGTGTGCTGGCATCCCGCTTGACAGAGGTGATTTGATTGTGTGGTTCCGTCGTCGTCGTCGATCCGAAATGTCTCCCTGTACATCTGTTCACTACCAGGACCCCAGCGTCAGCGTGTTATTGATTGAAGCGGGACGTGACAATAACCACTTCAATGTCCGAAACATGGGGTAAGTCTCGATCCCGTTGCTCCTCTTCGATCTGTAGATGTGACTCATCTTGCGTTACCGAACATAAAGACGTGTTGCCGATCTTCAGAACAGCCCCTTCGACTGGGCGTTCCGCTCGACGCCTCAAAAGGAAACTTATAACCGAGTTCACTTCCTTCCCCGTGGAAAGGTACGTTCTTTATGGGAGTGCCGGCCACTCGCCATCCAACGAGTTTCGAGCCGGTCAACTGAGCTTCACCATTTCTATCCCATTCATTGACAGACATTCGGAGGGAGCTCTTCCATCAACGCCGCTCTCTACGTTCGATGTGCCCCGGAAGACTATGATGTGAGAGTCCGCGGACTTGGCTTCTGAGCGCTGTTTCCTGACCATAATTCTTGCCACGTAT
>KQ965759.1:310714-327637 GCA_001574975.1 Gonapodya prolifera JEL478 | reverse complement strand
TACTTTACGCTGGACCAGGCGGAAAAGGAACTGAACCCGTGGAACGGACACCTGTACCGCTCGTTTGTGAACGCGGGGATTGATAAACCGACGGACGATTTGAACAAGATTGGCGATATGAGAGGGGTGGCGGTCGCGCAGCATACGGTTGCCAAGGGAACAAGATCAGACGCGTTTAGCTCGTGGCTTGTCAACACGGGCGCGATTAATCGCCCCAACTTGACTGTCGTTCCTGTAAGTCTCTGTGCGTCCATTTTCATCGCTGCTCAGTTCGCCCTGACATCGCCACACCGCTCCACATCACCCCCCAGCACACCTACGCAACCAAAGTCGTCCTCGAGGGTACGACTGCCAAGGGCATTCAGCTGCGGCAGGGCGAGAACGTGGACGAGCTGCGGAAGGCCAAGGATCAGGTTGTGACGGCTAAAAAGGAGGTTATTCTTTCGGCGGGGGCGTATTGCACGCCGTGGTTGTTGATGTTGTCGGTGAGTGGGGTGGTGTGGCGTGGTACCCGTGATGATTGGATTGATTGAATGAACAATGATTTTGGTGGGGGAAACACAGGGAGTCGGACCTGCAGCACACCTCAAGAACGTCGGGATCAAGCCCGTGGTACGTATCCTCGCACTCACTTCCCATCTTCATCGCTCCTCACCCACTCCCGACCTTCACGTCCCTTGAAAGCTCGACGTCCCCGCCGTTGGGAAGAACCTCAAGGACCACCTCTTCCTCACGATCGCCTTCGGGACCAACAAGGACATTTACAGTCTGTACAGGCCGAATTTGGGATTCGCGCAGGCTACCTTGAATGCGCTCGTGAGGGGGAAAGGGTTTGTGGCGTATGTTCCGGTGAGTGCCACATCGTCTATCAATTCGTCGATGGACACCCATTTGACACTGCAACGGCACCTCCTCAGCACCAAGTCCTCGTACACACCGACTCCGGTGTGGACCCCAAGAAGACGAAACCGGACATCCAGTTTTACGCCATGGGCTTCTTCTACAAGTGAGAACGAAACCACCCCTTTCCACGTTTGGATGCTGGACATCAGCACACGTAACCCGTTCCCAACCCCAACAAAAGCGGCCCGCCCAACTCCTTCATCGACGTGCGCAAAGGATTCAACATCGAGCCCGTCGACGCCAAGGGAAAATACCCCTTTGCGTACTCCATCCTCCCAACCCTCCTGAACCCCAAGTCCGTCGGGAGTCTCACCCTCAAAAGCTCTGATCCCTTCGAGTACCCCCTGATCGACCACAACTACCTCGGCCACCCGCAAGACGTAGAGGTGCTTGTGAGGGGGTTCAAGATGACAAGGAAGGTTGTGGCGACGGAGCCGTTGAAGAGCCTTACGACTGAGGAGATCATCGACGAGCACGCGAGTAAGGCGGGCCCCCCAGAAAGCGACGCTTATATCGAGAGCTACGTCAGGTCGCATGTGAGTTTGGTGGTGATTGTGCGTACGCTGTGAAACGAAGTCTGATCATGTTGAATCTCGGGTATTGTCACAAGGCTGTCACCGTGTACCACCCCAGTGAGTCTGCACTCTCAAATATCTAACCCGCACAACACTATTTTCGAAGTGACTGATGCATGCAACGTTGATATCTCTTTTGACGTAAATGATGTACGTTTCGACTTTTCCTCATCCACCAGCCTCCAGTAAGTTCGGGCGACTTGATTGAACTCGTCGCTTGTCTCGCTCACGCCATTATCTGCTACTTTTTCAGCTTGCCGTATGGGCCCTGACTCCGACCCCAACACCGTGGTCGACCTCCGCCTGAAAGTAAAAGGACTCCAAAAGCTTCGTATCGTCGATGCGTCTATCTTCCCCGACATCCCAATGGTACGTCAAGTTCCATACAAAATTTTCTCTGGGCATCGTTGTGACATTTGTGCGCGTGCTCCACAAAACAGGGAAACACGAATGCCCCCGTCTTGGCGGTTGCGGAGAAGGCGAGTTAAGACTTTTTGAGGTTCGCTCTAGAATGAGTACTGACGTTGTTTTTCTTTACTTTAGGCGGCGGATGTGATCAAGGAGGACCATGGACTGAAATCGGCGTGAAACGAAACACCGATCAGTAGTCAAATATAGTTTTGTAAGCTTAAACATATTTAAAATAGAAACAACTATTCGTGACTCAAACGATTATTTTTGCCTTCGGGGTTTTCGTTGGTCTGACCTGGTCTGACGTACCGCAGCCGTCGGCGGAGTTTCATCCGCTACCTGTCGCTCTTTTGAGAAGAGTCCGCAAGGAATCGATCAAAGTGTTTGTTAGTCGCTTAATCATAGTGTTTTTCCGCTTTTCAGTGACTCCAAGTCCCGCGCGAAGACAACTTTTCGGTTGCTCCAACGGGTCGGACGCCGAGAATTCATCCGGAGGTGAATCCTCTCGCGGCATTTCTTCAAATGGTCACCCGACGCCAGCACTTCGCAACCCACGAGAAAGTCCGCGAACGATTCCCTCGCCTCTCATCCTTGTAAGCGTGCGTGTGCAATCATCTTTGGGATCCCTGGATTCCACGTTTTGATTCTACGTTACCGTTTTCCGTTGTCCCCCAGTTTCTGCAGAACACCTGACCCACGATGAGCATCCGAACACGCGTACCGGCGCTCATGGCAGCAGCTGGAGTCTCTTTCTTCGGGTGGGGTGGACCGGCGGTTACTCCAGTGGATGGCAAAGAGTACGACTGTGAGTGAACGGAACAGAGCAGGACGTCATGGTTTTCAACCGACTCACGGTGCTGTGTCCGACTGAATGAAGTTGTCATTGTCGGATCTGGCTCTGCGGGGAGCGTGTTGGCTTCGCGGTTGTCGGAGGTGGGATTCTCGACGAACATGTTTGAGGTGGCGACTTCATCGAGAATTGCTCTATTTTCCAAAAGGATCCCAACGTTAGCGTCCTGTTACTCGAAGCTGGCAAGGACAACAACCACTTTGACGTCCACCACATGTCGTATGTTTCGCTCAGGAGTTGAACCACATCCGACACCGTGCTCACCCGTGCCGATGATTTCATCTTCCGTAGGCGAGTCGCTCAGCTTCAAAATACCGCGTTCGACTGGGCCTTCCGTTCTCAACCTGAAAAATCGACAAACGGTCGGGTGCACTATCTTCCCCGCGGAAAGGTTAGTCGTATTGTTGTGACCAGTTCCTGATAACCTTACCTACATATGTGATTTAGGCTCTTGGTGGATCCTCATCCATCAATGGTGCGGTGTACGTCCGCTGTCCCCCGGAAGATTACAACGTGGGTTTCCTTCATATGACATTTCCCGTTCGCAACGTGTTTACGCTGCCACCAAAACTACTAGGAATGGGCTCAAAAGTGGGGCTGCAAAGGCTGGGACTACAAAACCCTCCTTCCCTACTTCATGAAATCCGAGCGCCTTCAGGACGAAAGCGGTAACCCCGTCAAACTCCCTGCCCATGGAAATGACGGACCGCTCGCCGTGACCTACTTTACGCTCGAACAGGCCGAGAAGCAGCTCTCGCCCTGGATCGGGCACATCTACCGCTCGTTCGTGAACGCCGGGATCGACAAGGCCACGGACGACTACCACAGCGGCGATTTCCGCGGTGTGGCGGTGACGCAGCATAATGTGGATCGCGGGATTAGGGCCGATTCGTTCACGACGTGGATTAAGAAGACGGGCGCGATTGATAGGAAGAATCTCACTGTCGTTCCTGTAAGTTCCCGTCTCCCTTGAAATGACGAGCCCCCATCACCGCTCCATCCCACTCACCTCGCTACCCTTCTCTCGCAGTGCTCACAAGCTACCAAAATCGTGATTGACGGCAAGACCGCCACGGGCGTGCAACTCCGGCAGGGCGAAACCTCGGACGAGCTGCGCAAGGCAAAGGACCAGGTCGTCAAGGCGAAGAAGGAAGTCATTTTGTCGGCAGGAGCGTATGGGTCGCCGTGGTTGTTGCTGCTTTCGGTGAGTTGGTGTTGGTGTGTACGTTTGTATTGAGATGAGGTTGATAACACTGCTGGTTTGGCTTTGAAAGGGAATCGGCCCTGCGTCTCAACTCCAAAGCGTCGGAATCCGACCCATCGTAAGTGCAATTTCCATCAAACTTCGCCAACACCGTTGACTCTAAACCCCGCCTCACTTCGCCGGTCTAGGTTGACCTTCCGGCAGTTGGGAAGAACCTGAAAGACCACCTCTACGTCAGCGTACCCTTCGCGACCAACCAACAAATTTTCAGCGTCTACCGTCCGGGATTGGACATGATCCAGGCTTCGTTTGATGGCCTCGTGAGGGGTCGTGGGTTCACTGCGTACCTGCCTGTGAGTACCTTTGTCTTGTCCAAATGGGTGTTGATTGCTCACAATTTGGCTACATGTCATCGTATTTATCGCAGTACCAAGTCATTGTTCACACGGATTCGGGAGTTGACCCCAAGAAACTGAAACCCGATCTTCAAATCTACGGAATGCCTCTCTTTATTGCGTAGGTTCCATTTGTGCCTGTCCGCTATTTGCAGTGACTTATAAATCTTACGAACGCTACCTTCCCGACATCAGCGGCCCTGCCAACAGTTTTGCCGACGTAAAAAAAGCTTCCAACGTCAATCCCATCGACCCTACTGGAAAGTACCCTTATGCGTACACCATGATGCCCACACTCCTGAACCCCAAATCGGCCGGGAGCGTGACACTCAAGAGCTCCGACCCCATCGAGTACCCGATCGTAGAGCACCGGTTCCTGGAGCACCCCGACGACGTGGAAGTGTTGATCCGCGGGATGCAACTGTGCCGCAAAGCTGCGGCGACGGAGCCGCTCAAGGGGTTGACGACGGAGGAGATTTTGGATCAGGACCTGCTGAAGACGGCGGGCGCATCGGATAGTAGGGAGTATATGGAGAAGTTCGTGCGGTCGAAGGTGGGTTCGGCGCTTTGCGAGCAGTGTCTGGCGCGAGTGCAATCGCTTAATCTTCTGTGCTTTTTCTTTAGGCTGTGACGGTGTACCATCCCAGTGAGTTGGCCATTCCGTCAAAAGTTAACATCTCCATCGTGCAGACTGCTTAGCTAAAATCCCCTTTTCCATCTTGCGATATTCTCATTTATTAGCGTCAAGTGAGTCTAAACCCTTCGATGCGCCTCAATGAGAGCATGCGCTGACTTGTTTTCTGTTACATCAAGCCTGCCGCATGGGCCCCGACTCGGACCGAAACAGCGTCGTGGATCTTAGTTTGAAAGTGAAGGGGGTCAAGAACCTGCGAGTCGTTGACGCTTCCGTCTTCCCAGACATTGTGATGGTGAGTTGAAGTCATAGAAATAAACAACTTCCGTTTGCTGTGTGGTTGGTCTTACACAAATCGATCTCGCAGGGAAACACAAACGCTCCAGTATACGCGGTAGCCGAGAGGGTGAGTTATCGGCTGTAGCAACTAGGTCACGTGTGTTCGTCGCCAACATGATTTTATTCTTCTAGGCGGCTGATATTATCAAGGAAGAGCACGGGCTAGCAAAGTAGAGACTAGGTACAGAGAAGAGTGTAGAATATATTTACTGTTTGAAACAGAGAAGCCATATTTGCACATGCTCGACGCACACACCTCTGCCGCCCCGGACAACTTCCGCACCTCTTTCAGCATGCGAAGATAGCTTTCACTCCTTGATAAATGCCCAGTTTTGACTGCGTGTTGACGTGTCAGGTGGCTCCACTTCAACTTGCAGTAAACGCCCAATTCCGGGAAAGTGGGAGGGAAAGCTGCGCTTGGCAGACAAGCGATACCGCACATAGTTTATAGATGTTCCACGCGTCGTATTGTGAAGGGGTGCCTCTGTCATCTCACCATGTGACTCCCTCCACGCTATTCAGAAGTTATTATTTGACAACTGGTGTACCCACGCAAATTAGTTGGTACTCTTGCTGTATGAGTCTAACTTTTGATTTGTTCGACGTTTCAACGAACTTTGATCACCTGATCACCACGTTTTGCAAATAAAAAGTGAATCTTGTATGAGGTCTTTCTTGGCAATATGGCCATCAATTGGAAGATGTGTGTAAATGGTACAATGACATGAAGTTTCCAACCGCTTTACTCTATTCCACTCCGTGTAACTTACCTGGTGCAACTTTCAGGCAGTATCTAACATCCATACTTTCTTTTCAGCGTAAATTTTCCAATACAAATGCTTTTAGATCATGTTGATAATGAGTTCCCTTCACTGTTAGTAACAGAACCACCACATCATCAGCCTTGTCTGCAACAAATCAGGTTGTGTGGAATGTGGGGAAGTGCTTTGTACAGGACTACAGGTCCAGTTCCCGACCTTCTTGGCACTGCAACCCGCATATTTTGCTCTTAAAGTTGCCACGTGGCCCCTCGCAGACTCTTCTGAGGTTCGATTGTTAATAATTAACATGCGTCGAACACGTTGGGCGGGAGGACCGTGCACTGCCTATTCAGATGGCAACCTGTCGCACTGTTGACCTGCTACGAACGATTCCTCAAAAGTAGTCGGCTCGTGTCTCAAAACTGAATCGGATGTAGTCATTAGATGACTTTGGAGTTTTTATGTATGGTCTTTGACAATACCGGCTACATCAATGTGCATCACTACTTTTTTTGCCTGGCCCTGGCGCCACCGCAATTCGCTCGTAACTTTTGGATCGCTTTAGGGACAAATGCGAGTCAGCTGCGACACTGCTCACCTTCACTGTGATCAGTCACCTTTCGAACAGTCGGAAATTCCACGGCTCCCTATCTTAAGGAGAGGCGGAAGGCCGCGCGGCGACGTGATTTAAATCTGGTCGAAGTTGTTGAGGAAGTATAGTGATCGGGCGGCAGTCACGTCTAGCTGACGAGCTCCTATGCTCTCACTGCTGCCTTTGCGAATTAAAAATTTTCTTTTGGATCATCCCTGTGACAAACGTGTCCCAGCGCACCAGAAACTGTGATCATAAACGATGGGTGCGATGTTGTGTGTGTTGTTGTGTGCGTAGAGCTGTCGAACAGTTGGGAGGGATCAGGAGATGCAACCGAGGGGGACAAAAAAAGGGAGCGAACATCGCCACAATTGCCATCAAGGTTGACTTTGCATGGCAGCGTGGACTGCATTCACAATCACCGGCTCAATGTTTTAATGTGGCTCGTGACGTCACCAATAAGATCAAAGTAAGCATTACCAAATGCCTAGTGATACAAGAAAACGATGTATTGTCATTATCAGTACCACTTCTATCATTTTTCAGTCATGAATACCATGTGGCAAGTGAGCGTGCTGTGATGTGTTGGGATACCTCGCCCCCGTCTTGATTCACGGGACAAGCCTAAATAACATCACGCCAGCCGGTTCAAGTCCTAAATTTTTTGGATCACCCCGGTGGATGTGGACCTACACACCCCGCAGTTGCGATCACAATTTTGACTTCATAGCGATGTTCTGTGCGTCAAGTTATGTGCTTTGATCCGCCGGGTCGGAGAGAAACGAGGTGGAGGGAAGGTCCAGAGAACAGAATCTGGGATTGGTCGAGGGAATAAAGACAGAAGGGGTGAGAGTGGGGAAGACTAGCCAGACCGCAAAACGTAACTGTTTGAATGTATGCTACACCACATCCGACAAAGATTAGCTACATATACTACTACTGCAAAAATCCTGTGACTCAAATGTACACCTCATTGTCCCAAGTCCAGGAGCCACGAGTCGCCTCAGCGGGACCACTGGGCAGGGCAGGCGGTTTCTGTATTCCAAATTCTGATTATCCCACGAAACTGTGTAACTCACGACGTACAAGTCCAACGACACGAGGTTAGGAGTCGCAGGAAGTAAGGCGGGTGCGAAAGGCTACTGGTCAATCGCGAGCCTCACTTCCCCCTGCACCATATCCCGTCCCGCTCCTCCTGCACCTGCATCCTCACCACCACCCTCCCTCTCTTCCTGCCCTTCAACCCCACCAACCCCTTGCGTCCCCCTCGTCCCCCCAACAACCCCCCTACACACCGGACACGTCCCACTCCTCCCGCCCACCCAGGGATCCACACACGCGCGATGAAACACGTGTCCGCACGGAATAAGCGTGCGTACGATGGAGGAGTGGGGTATGAAGGGTGTGAGGCAGATGGCGCATGTGGGGTGCGCTGCTGGGGTGGATGGGCGTGTGGAAGCGGGCACAAGGGATGCCGCGAGAGAAGGGTGTAGCGAGGCGAGAGAGAGGCGCCATGAGGAGGACGTGGTGCGTGTGTGGGTGGAGCGGGACCGTGGGGCGGTTTGGTCAAGGGCAGGTGTGGGCGTGGAAGATCGACTTCCCACCCCACCACCGCCGCCACCGCCCCCGCCCGCCCCACCCAACCACGAGGTCGCCACACTCCCCACGCTACCCTTTTTGCCCGCCACCGAAATAGGCAGTGGCACGGCGATCCCGCTCAGCAGTGGCACGTTCGAGGGCGACACTGCGCCGGCGTCCGTGAATGCCGACGCGGGTGATACGGGTGAGACGTCTCCCTCTCCATCTGTGTGCGTCCGGGAGACGGAGGGTACGTCCAGCAGGCGCATGTTGGCAGAGGATGGGCGGGGCGGAGGCGTGGCGAGACGGTTCAGGGATACGTTGCGGCGGAGTGAGAGCGGTTGCGGTTGGGGTTGGAAGGTGGTGGCGCTTTGGGCGCGGTGGATCGGGGTTGGTGTCGCTTGCGGTGTTACGGCGGTTGATGCAGCGTAAGTCGTCGTGCCATTCGGGGAAGCAGTCGAAGTCCGACCAAGCGTAGCCTCGGAGCCCCGAGTGAACTCGACCATTCCAAACGCGCCGCCGACGTCGACTTCAGGTGATGGCAAACCGTCCAAGAATGCGTCCTTGACGGCGGTTGCATCTGCGTCTGCTGTGCGAGTGTCTAACCTGGGCAGGATAGAGTCCGTAACGAACCTGCCGTGTGCGTCGTCGTCGGGGAGGTACTTTGCGGCTTCTTGGTCGACTACATTGCGGTCCTTTCCTCCTCGGGGCAGTTTCTTTGACGACACAGCTCTGGATGATGTTGCGCCGGTATCAGCACTTGTTATGCCAGAGATGTCGAGCCGAGACAGGAGAGAACCCTTGCCCGCGACTGCGACTGTATCGACGCCGTCTTCTGGTAAGAACTTTACTTCCTCCTCGTCGTGCACGCTGACCACTCCCACGCCTGCCGACCCGGTCCTCGACACCGTCACCGTCGCACCACTTTCGCCACCAACACCCCCTCCACTATCCGCAAGACCGGGCCTCTCAACCAAATGCTGGACCTGGCTCCACCAATGATCCTCAGAGACCCATACAAAGACTGGCAGGGCGTTGAGCTGGGCGGGTGTGAGGACTGCGGTCTTTGCAGCTGCGGAGCGGGCGATGAGCTGTTCGAGGTACGCGCGGCGCCAGCGGGAGTACTGTTGAGGTGGGAGTGTGTGGGAGACGGAGCGCGTGGGGGAGTGGGCGATGTGGGCATCCGTGATCCGGGGTATTATCGAACCGAACCAGGTCAGGGACCAGACAGCACCCATCCCCCAACCCGCGCCCTACCGCACCCAGCTCACCTGCACTGCTTTCCAGAACGCGACGACGACAGCCACGACGGCGACAAGACCCATGAACGAGGCGAGCACCGCGAATCCGATGGCAAATCCGCCCGTCTCTGGCGCGGCTTCGGAGGAGAGCGTGGGGTCGCTGTCGAGGGCGGAGAGCGTGGGGACGGGTGACGACATCGCGGATTCACACGCGAGGGTGCGAGAGCGTGGGAAAAGGACGGGAAGAAGGTGCGAGAGTGAGTGGAGAGTGAGAGTGTTGCCCTGGCTGCGGCCACAAGTTCGGGTCGATCTCGGCCGAGATTACGAATCACAAATTCTGGCACATTCACCGCTAGAAACTCTTCCTTTATTCTCGCTTTGTTGTAACTAAAACTGCTTGGTTCCAAAACTGCGCATGTGTCCCCACTCCACATGCCTTCCTCAAAACAACTCCTCACCCCGCAAACCAAAGGATGCTAGTTCGGCCACGGCCACCCACCCAACATCACCGCACCACGCCCAAGGACATAAATGTTGCATATCGCCAAGTAGACGTTGACCACGTCGAGGTACTGCGAATTCCCACAGTCAGTCGACAGTCGGCCACTCCCGCACCCCGCAAAACACTCACAACGACCATTCCCGCTCGGATACTCTTGTAACCTCCCGCGACACCTGCGTCTGCAGCGGTAGCAACATCAAGAGCAGTCTGGAAGCAAAACACGCACAGGACGAGCACCGTCACAAGAGCTGAGATCGTAGGCCCGAGCGGGTGTGTCATCTACCACCACGACGAACATGTGGCACATCAGTACTGCTTGTCTCTCACTCCCAAACAGACTCGGAGAAAGGCCTACGCCTTGCAGAGTACATACCACTTCCAAAACACTCGCGCCCACGACTCCCACAGCCGCCACGCCAACAGCTTCGCCCACCACTCTCTGCCAGTACTCTCGCGTATCGTGTGGGTAGGTAGTCAGGGTGTGTCCGAGGGTGAGGAGGAGGAGGTAGGTGGGGAGGAAGAGCGCCGCGCTGTCGTGAGTGTGGGTTTGAGAAGTGAGGGGGGCCGGGAGGGGAGCGCAGGGGAGGGTAAGCCCAAGGTGATATTGCAGAGAACTCGAAAGTCTCGCCGAGGAAACGCGAAGTGGCCTCACCTCATAACCAACACATCCACTCCAACCGCGATTGTCCCGACACTGACCAAGCCCATGACGCACACAACCACACATCCTGTAAGCGCTGTCTTCCATGTACCCGTTCCATCACTGGTCTTGGGGTCGTCGTGATCGTGGTGTTTGGCCACTTCCGTGTCGTTGTCGGCTTCGAGGTCGACCTTGACTGCGTCCACATCCCCATTCTTCGCACCGCCGCACACCGCACTCCACACCCCCCCACACACGACCAAGACCACGACCGCCATGCTCACGCCCACAAGCCACCACTTCACTTCGGGCGAGGTCACGAGGATGTGCTTGATGGTGGCGCCGAGCGAGGTGTGCGTTGACGAGAGACGGAAGATGAGGTGCAAGAGGACGGTGAGGAGGAGGAGGGTGCTTGGGTGGGCTAAGTGGGCGAGGATGGGGAAGGTGGTGAATGTGGTGGGTTTGGTGGGCTGATGAGGTGGGAGGAAGGGGGAAGAGGTGGAGGGAGTGACGTCAACAAAACGGCGCCATCGCACGACACGCAGCGGGCAGTGGCAGGACTCACTTCATGACTCCCATTCTCATGCTCTTCCTTCCTCGTGCTCTCCAGTGGCGCTGATTTGACGACCTCGCTCACGTCAATCACGGCCCACGGTTTGGTAAGCGCAGTCTCCTCGGACCCGGCGGCCTTGGTGGGAGGAGGCGAGGAGACAGAGTGCGTGGGTACGTGAGGGAACTGTTGTGAGGACATGGTGGAAGAGGGATCTGTGGGTGGCATGGAGAGGAGGTGTGTGCGGGTGACAGTGTACGAGAGCAGAGGCACAACGAGTCGCGAAGAAAACAATCCCCATCGAAACTCGAAATTTCAACCAAATGTGCCATTCCCACTCGTCGCATGACTTGTAAAAGGCCGCTTCAAACATTTTTTTTGTCTTTTACAACGTACGGAGGACTGTCTCTCAGAGCCTGTTTGTCCGTTGGTCGAGCTCGACGTGTACTTGTCGAGGCCATTATCACGTGCTGTCAGACCATGTTTTGAACCTCTTTGGGTCATGCTATGTTGTGTGGGGACCCTTACGTAGTCTGGCTATGGAAAAGCTGTTGTTTTAAGTGTTTTTGCCCACTTGATTGGATGACGAAGATTGAAGAGACTTGTCATTCAATTTACGTGGGATGTGAGACTTTCATGGAAGCGCCACCCTCTGCAGCCGCTAGTACAGCAATTACCAGAACGCATTACTTTGATCTCCATATGTGTACGCTTGTTGTTTTGCCCCTCAGCGCGATAATGACACCTTCATGTCAATATAGCACTGATGAGAAAGTTTCTCAAAGGGCGCAAGACCTCCTTTTTGGCTTTAATCATCTGCGACCAATTCCATGAGAAACATTTGGTGCACGTCATCGCCAAAGAGATGCACTGTCATAAAAAGCAGCTCAAAAGTCCTTTTACGTTTTACACAGAAGAAGGTCTTTCAGCGACTGGTAATCTGTATGCGAGTTGAATTTGCAACCCGGCGTTTTAAAATGTCGTCACGACAAGGACGAGATGCGACCCTGTCCCCTTGAAAAAAAAAGAGTATCGACCCATCGGGGCATACTTGCCACTCGGTTGTCACGTGATTTGAGAATGCCGCTTCAGAGCTCATGTTTTACGACGCAGATGGACTGCATCTGAAAACCGCCTCTGGGCTTGAACGTTGCTGAACACAGCTGAGTGCTGAACTCACTCAAACGTAAGTCAGAGTGTTAATCAAATGTCACACTTGTGCGTTCGAACGTTGTTGAACGCATTCAAACACGAAGACCGGAATTTGAACGAGGGACCTTTCTTTGAACGCAAGGTACTGAATTTTAGTGTACTCGGGTGCAGCGTATCAACGTTCACGTCCTTGTTTGCAGCGTGGTACGTTCCATTATGTTACAAAGTCAAAAAACGTCTAAAACTGGGTGGACGTCACAATACACTCGCAAAGTAAAGGATCAACCGCAACTACCATGAAATATGATATAATGCGAAGGATTTTGTGATGTGGCGAGAAGAACTTTGGACGGGGGGTTTGGCGATGTGGTGCATCTAGAAAATTGTGAAGTTTGTCGTCCCGCCGACATCGAAGCTGATGAAAAGCAAGGAAATCAATCGACAGCAAAAATGGATTATTACGTGAGTTATCAAAGCGAATATAACCTCATTTCGAAATTGGGCGCGATATCAACTAAGATGCTTGAACTCTCGGCATGAGAAATATGAGGACATACCACAAATCCAACTTCTCCTCAAACCCACCGAATTTTCGCATGATTGCCTCGCGGAAATCTCTGCTGCGACATTATTCATGACGACGACGACGTCCCTCGCCGCTGCTGCCGGTTTTTTCGGAGGCTTTCACGAAAAGCCCCCAGAACGCAGATTATCCATTTCCACCGCGTTGAAGCCGCCGAGGCCCAAGAAAACGCATAGCTGATTTTTGGAGGGATACTGTGAGTTTCGTCCCACGGAGTGGTGCAGAAATGGAGATTGGCTGGGATGGGATTATCGCAAGTTCAGAAAGCTCTCACGGAGGAACAATTTTCGGTCCTTGTATCGGATACTGAAGGCGAGCCATATAAATCTTTGATTCACGATTTTCGTCGATGGATGAGTCTATTTTGCTGCCACGTCGCCAACAACGGGCACGCTCGCAGAAAGTAGTAACACTGCATTGTGATCTTCTCAGCTTGGCTCTGGGGATCGTGGCAGTGAAGGTGGGCGTGGCAGTAAGAGGGAAAGGAGAAGGAGCAAAGGAAAAGACGGGTAAGGTGGGAAGGATGGGAAGGATGGGAGCGTCTGTGGAGTGGGACGGGGCGGGTCGTTGTTTGGGTCGGGCGATCCGACGCCGGATATGCTGGGAGTTGGTGACGGGGTAGAGGAGAATTGGCGACCTGCGCCGACCCGCTGTTGGAGTCCCTGTTCATACACCTTGGAACCGCTTGATTGAGGATTTTCGGCAGGCGAAATGGGTCCATGTGAGTTTTTAGGTGCATTTTTATCCACCGAGAAAGACTCAGCACTTTCGGTTGAGGTTTCAAACTGGTGATTTGTCGAGCTTGACCATTCGCACGACAGTTTTCATCACCGCCTCGAACAATGACGCATTACAACCATAAACCTCTTCTTGCAAACGTGGAGCTGGGAATGTGAGTTCGCCAGGTGTTTTTCGCTTGTTGCCAGCCCGTTTTATTGAAGTACTGCACCCATATTTCCCTCCCAAGATTTTACGTTGTTAAGTACCAACATATCTTGTACTCTCTCACAAAGGTGCTACCTTAGGTAAGAAAGTTCATTTTATGTGGCTTATTGTGTGTTCTGACACTAGCGCATTTTGCTCCCGTCAGTCTACCGACCGACGGGCGGCGCGTATTCAAATTCACGCACCACCGGTATCTACGGTAATTTATTTGAAACTTGGACGTATATATTGAATTTGCCCAATAGATATCGGAAGTGCTCAATACTGATTCATCTGTTTCCGATTGAAAGCGACACCAAGCTCGAACTCATGCTGAACGGTTGCGCTCAAGTTGACTTCAAACATAGGGACCTGCGCCGCAGCACGTTCAGACGTTCAACAACGTTCAAGCGTTTTTGAACGCGCTCGATTACACTCAACGATTTTCAGATCTGGGTCTCACAACCAGGTTGCAGATAGGTCGAGTGCTGGACGTTCTGATCATTCTGCCATCACCAAGTACTGCGAGACCACGTTGACTACTCGTTTGGGCAACGTTACGCACTACTACAGCTGAAGCATGTTAGCAAAGTCGAATTTTGAAGTTGCAGCACCACCCTCTGCAGTCCTCCTTGAAGCAATTAACTGACATGTAGCTCTGATTGTTTGACGTGCTACCACTATTTTTTACCCCCCCCGGCTTGATGAGCGTCACCCCCATGTTGCTGCGCCGTGAGGAACCACAACAGGCCAATTGTGCTAAATGCTGCTTATTCAGCTGAGTAGTCCTTGGAGTGGAATTCCGTGCGAGACGTTTGGGCGGGATGGTCAGCACACGTCATCACCAATTAACAAGGAGACGTACTTTGTTAGCAACTGTAAAAACTCAAGTGATTTTACGTTCTAGTAAAACACATCACTCAATGCCTGGTTATCTGTATGCCGAGGTATCAGACGACATTCGTTACCAATGTGCTCTTCCAGACTCCAGACCACACCCACAATGCGCTGGTGTCGTGATTTGTGGAATTACACGTTCTGGAGACGTTGGTTTACTTTCTCTATTTTTCCCTGCTTGTATGGCTGGGAGCGCGGGAGAGGGAAACGCTCAATGTGGAGAGCGGGTGAGACTTTCTTTCCCTGGCTGGGGTTAGTGGGAAGGTAGATCTGGGCCGCTGGTAGTTTATTCTCGCTTTGTAGTAACTAAAACCCGTCGGTTCAGAAACTCTCTCCGTGTGTCTCCCCACTTCCTCGAACCAACTGCACACCCCGCAAACCAGAGGACACCAGTTCGGCCAAGGCCACCAACCCAACATCACAGCACCACGCCCAAGGACAAAAATGTTGCATATCGCCAAGTAGACGTTGATTACATCGAGGTACTGCAAATTCCCACAGTCAGGCACTACAGTCACTCCCTCACCCCGTAAAACTCACAACAACCATCCCAGCCCTGACACTTCTGTACCCAACACGTGCACTTGCACTTTCAGTTGCATCCGCGGCAGTAGCAACGTCCAACGCGGTCTGGAAGAAGAACAACCCTAGCACGAGCGCCGTCACCAAAGCCGAAATCGTCGTTGCGAGGGGGTGTGCCATCTGTCCACACAACGACACATCACGTCAGCCTCAGTCGACACTCCCAAAATCACTTGGGTTTGGAGGAAGGTCTACGCCGTATCAGAACACGCACCACCTCCAACACACTCGCGCCCACGACTCGCACAGCCGCCACGCCCACAGCCTCACCCACGCCGGTCTGCCAGTGCTCGCTCGTGTCGTGTTGGTAGGTAGTAAAGGTGTGTCCGAGGGTGAGGAGGAGGATGTAGACGGGGAGGAATAGTGCGGCGTTGAAGACGGGAGTGTGTTGGAGAAGTGAGGGGGGAGGGGCAAGGGTCAGTCTAAGAGATCTTCTACCCAGAGAAGACTAAATGTCGCCAAAACAGAGGAAAGAGACCTCACCTCACAACCAACACACCGTCTCCCACCGCAACCGTCCCAACACTGACCAGACCCATGACGCACAGCACGACAAGAGCCGTCAGCACCGTCTTCCACGCGTCCGTTCGATCCCTGATTTTGGACGTGTTTGGCGGCTTCAGTGTCGTCCTCGATCTCGCCGCCCTCCACATCTCCTCCCTCCCCATCCCCGCCCCAAAGCGCATTCCACACACTCCCACCCATAATCCCACCCACAACTCCCACCACCAGCACCGCGCTGACGCCACCAAGCCACCATATGATGCCCGGCGAGCTCACGGCGATGGTGGAACTGAGCGATGTGAAACGGAATATGAGGTACAGGAGCAGGGTTGTGAGGAGGATGGTGCTTGGGTGGGTGATGTGTGCGAGCACGTGGGACATGATGCTGAACTTGAAAGTGGAGAAAGGGGGAAGAAATCAGACAAGTGACGTCAACACAAAGCCCCCATCGCACGACACAGCGTCGGGACTCACGCCACGCCTCCCCTCATTATGCTCCACCTCCATCCCGACGCTCTAGAGTGGCGCTGATTTGACAATTCCCTCCACCTTCACGTCGATCACGGCCCACGGTTCGGCAGCGCGGACCTTTGACTCATCGGACATGACGGCCGTGGCGGGAGGACGCGAGGTGGGAGAGTACCTGGGTGGGTCGGGGAACGACGGTACGGACATGTTGGAAGAGTGTTTCGCGGGTGGCGTGGAGAGGAAGTGTTCGGAGTGACAGTCAGTGATGGAACGGGGGCAGAGTTTTGAGGCCTTGGAGTTGGAATCTGCGGCCACGATTTGCCACAACCGACGAATTCCAAACTTTCCTCCGAAATCCGATGTCCGCCGATAACGCGAACGCAGACGTGACGTCGGGAACGCTCGACGTCGACGACCTCCTCGACGATTCCGGCTCGGACGCAGAGGACGCAAGGGATGCTCAACTTGACGACCTCCCGAGACGGGCATGGGGCCGACTCGTGGCCGTATCGGCCTCGTACAATCCATCTGANCCCAAGAGCAGGAAAGCTGCCGGAAAGGGCGATCCGAATGTGGCTTGGGAGAGCGTGGATTTGGACTCCAAAGCGAACAAACTTGTCTTTGGGAGGGGCGATGGT